>PVKH010032108.1:0-12224 GCA_004027955.1 Chaetophractus vellerosus | reverse complement strand
ACATAAATATATTTAAATGTTCATGAAGCATTACCACACTGGGTAGACTCACACAACAGCTGAAAGGTTGTTGAATCCCCATCCTAGGAAGCTCCACCACATTCTCTAATGGAATAGCAATGATCCTCCAAGTACAGGGACAATGACTAGTAGAGAAGGATGGTCCATTGATGGGCCCTTGATATTGATGACTATGCTCATGAGCCTCTTGCTTTTTAATTTGCAACTTGGCCTAGTGCTGTAGGGTGCCTAAGAGTTACCTCCTGAGAGCCTCCTTGTTGCTCAAATGTGGCCTCTCTCTAAGCCAAACTCAGCATATACAGGCATTACCTTCCCCCCAGTGAGGGACATGACTCCCAGGGATGAGCCTCCCTGGCACCAAAGGGTTACTACCAATTACTGGCTGGTGATGCAACTGGGAAAGGCCTTGAATAAAAGTGGGAAAAGGTAAAGACAAATGAGTTCATATGGCTAAGAGTCTTCAAAGTGAGACAGGAGGTCATCAGGGAGGTAATGCTTATGCATGTCTATGCAGGATCTCATAGATGACCAACTTGACACTAAAACAAACAGAGGGGCTCCTGAGTGCTCCAGAGACACCCAGGTCCTATGGCCATGGCAGATAGCTCTGGAGTTTGGTGCCTTGCCAGTAGGCCCTACTTTGGAGATTGTGCTCACAAGTGTGATAGAATTGGACTCAGATGTAATTTCTTTACACATGCCTCTTCTGCCCCTTTTATTTGAACCTATAGTTGGTGATGGAGTTGGTAAGTGTGCATGCAAGACAATTGATCTTTGGGCTCTCCATGTGCCAGCTGGGTTTGGAGCCTCAGTGAAGTTGCAATACCTACTCTCCAGTCACTGGACTCACCCAGGACAACTAACAAGGAGGTGAGGATGGACAAACAACATATCAAGGAACCAAGAGAGTCTACAACACATGTAGGTCCCATCCATCAGCCATATGGGATTGAAGGTTCCTCTCAATTAGGGGTGGAGTTGGCCTCACCATCCTAGAATCCTCAGGATTAGGAAATAAAATATAGACTAGAGTACACTTCCTGTTATTCTACTATAAATTTATTGTAATTCTAGCAATGGAAAAAATTATATCATTGATGTGGAGATGACGGTGGCCACTGGAGATCACTGAAGTCAAGGAAAGGCAAAAAGAAATGAAATATGGGGGCATTTTCAGGACTTGGAATTGACCTGCATGACATTGTGGTGGCAGATACAGACCATTATATATCTTCCAGAGCCCACAGAATTAGTGGGAGAGAGTATAAACTATGACAATGTAAACTATAGACCATGCTTAGTGGCAATGCTCCAAAATGTGTTCAATTGCAATAACTGTACCACACTAATGAAAGAAGTTGTTACTGTGGAGAAAATTGGGAGGTCTGGGGAGTGGGGCATATGTAAATCCCTTATTATTTTTTTTTAAAGATTTATTTATTTTATTACATATCTCCCCTTCCCCCCCTTTGCGGGGATGCGCTGAGACTTGGTCACTGCGCAGGCGCGGCTTTCCCCACTTGTGGGCAGCTTCTGCTTCTATTCACGGCCGGCTCTTGCTTCAGTTCAGGGGTGGCTGGCTGCACTCCATTCGCGGGTGACCTGCCCTGCCCGTGGCGGGCTTTTGCCCTGTCCATGGAAGCTTTTTGCCCTGCCCAAGGCAGCTCTGGCCCGCCCATGGCGGCTTGCCATTCTCAAGGCGGTCTGCCCGCTAGAAGAGGTCCCCGGGAACCGAACCCGGGGCCTCCCATGTGGTATGCCGGTTCCCTATCCACTGGGCTATCGAGCCGGCCCCAAATCCCTTATTTTTAATGTAACATTGTATGTAATCTAAGTATCTTTAAAATTAAACAAAAAATATATATTTTTTAAAAAAGAATGGATGGTTGTGATCTATTACCAATGCTGTACACTAATAAATGTTTACTGACATTTTCAGCTCAGAAAAGTTTTACCTTCTTGTGGATAATAGAAAAATGAAAGTATATACTTTAATGCTTTGTGTTTGGTCTTTCTTCATTCCATTAGTAAATAAGCAACTCATTTAATGTGTAGACTTTTTTTCTCATTTTCTTTGCTGTATATGTTTCCATTTTATGAATACATTACAATTAATTCATTTTATTATTGATTGCAATTTCCATTTTATCCTTTCATATCTATCATTCATAAAATTCCCATGAGAATACTGTATATTGGTATTATACTTTGAATTTCAGTTTGTATTTGGTTGATGATTAAAGATGTTGAACTTTAATTTTGAGATAATGGCAGGGGTCAAAATTCAGCAGAATCCATTATATCAATCAAGTTTAGGGTCATATTGTGTCATGCAATGCAATATTTGGGGAATACCATTTAAAATATATATTTTTACAAGCTTCACCATTGTTTTCATAGAGATGTTGTTTCTAACTTATCTAGACATTTCTCAAACATTATACCAATCTGATTTTTCTCCCTTTCCTCTTTAATATTGGAGTTTTGTTTCATAACTAGGATTCAAAGTGATGTCATTGACACTCTGTATTATACTTACATTCTTTCACAGGCTCTTTATTCCTCTTTTTACAAATGACAGTATAAAGCAATAATAGAAGCACTTGCAAAAATTATTTGCCAGTTAAAAATTTGAAAGAAAAAATCACCAGTTGATAGAACTTTACTATATAGTTGAGAGCTATTCCATGAGGAGGGCATAGGTACAATGTTCCCAGAAGATTTCAAGTGACAGGTGAACATGTGAAATACCCCCAAATTCACTCTCAATGAAAAATTGCAAGCATAAAACAGCAGATACCAATTTTTAGTCATCAAATAACTTCAAATTTGAACAATGTTCTACTCCATGCAGTTGTGAAGATGAAATATACTTCCTCCCCAAGAGCCAGTGTAAAGTAGTGGGAGGCTACAGGAAGTCAGTCTGCACCCATTATCAACAGATTAAAAATGTTTGTATGGATTAAAATAGAGTTTTTCAAAGAAATTAAACATCTTGGAGCTGGCCATATAGCCCAGTGGATAGGGTGCTGGTATACCACAAGGGAGGCCCCAGGTTTGGTTCCTGGGGACCTCTCCTAGTGGGCAGACCACCTTGAGAAGGGCAAGCTGCCATGGGTGGGCAGAGCCACTGTGGGCAGGGCAAAAAGCTGCCACAGACAGGGCAAAGCAGCCACAGACAGGGCAGGTCACCCGCAGAAGGAGTGCAGCCAGCCACCCATGAACTGAAGTGGAGCCAGCTGTGAATGGAAGCAGAAGCTGCCCAAAAGCAGGGCAAAAGCCACCTGTGTCATGACCGGTCTTGGCACATCGCCGCAACAGGGGGAGACAAAAGCAGAAAGAGAGGAACACAAGATTGAACACACAGCAAGAGCAAGCAGGAACCGGGGGGGGGGGGATGTAATAAATAAAAAAAATAAATCTTTAAAAAATATATTTTGAAATATTAGGATTTACACAATTGAGAAGATTTTATCATTTATATTTATAATCACTATAATAGTATAAATCTATTCCAATCAATGTTATATATATAAATTTATTGCACATAGTTAAAATTACATTACAATGTGAGAAATTTATTTTCTAAGAAATTTTACTGAAAATGTTTGTCTTTCCCTAAATTTCAACCAAAGAAAGGGCCTTTACACAGTTAACTTACTTGAGGAAATTATTCCTGGAAACATGTCTGGGAACTGAGAGGAGTGAAACAGAATGACAAAACTGGAAGTAATAACAACACAAGGAAAATTATTGATCTGGTTAGTGGTATGGGAGCTGAAGCAAGACAGAAGACTAATATAATTGAAAGGGAAATTGATTTCCATGGCAATACACCAAAATTTAGAAGGAAGTTAGAAATACATTTAAATTGGGAAAAAGTAAAATTTAAGGGGAGAATGGTAAAATGAAATTAAGATGTTCAAATTTAAAAGAATCACATTTAAATTTAGAACAAGGTGGAAGTAGATTTGATTTATTAATAAATTTGCTTAAATTTATTTATTTTATTCATATAAAGGCTAAAATATGGAAATATGAAGTCTGAGGATGAAAGAAATGTGGATTTTTCATAAAATTGCTGTTCCTGGAAATGTGATCATACTATATTCTTAGTTAATATGCAATGATGACTATGCTATTTGACTCCTAAAACTGTCATTCTGCAAAAAATATTTTATGCTCATAAATTATCTCAAAGACTATGTTGAATGTAATATTTCCAAGGCCACAGAAGAGGAACAAATATTTTTGTAAACCTCAGCTCTCATAGTATAAAAAAATACCCAACAATATAAAAAGTGAAAGAGAAAAAGATCTCAAATTTAGAGTTTTCATTTTCATTTTAACTACTGCAAGAATAAAATGGGAAAAAGCACTCTCAGTAATTGAAATAAAATATGCGAATTTGGAAACTATTATAAATTGTTTCAGGTAAGAAAGATATTGGTGTTGGTGAAGATGAATGGGAATTGAACAATAATCCCTAAATCTATGGCCTGTTGATATGAATATAACTCTTTGAATATTGCCACTGGATTGGAATTTGTCAAAACTGTCATAAAAATTCAAATGCACTTAACATTATAAAATGCAAAATCCTATGTAGCAGCAACAATGGAATCATAGATAATAATTTTAAAATAAATGAGTAAATACAAATAATTAGAAATATTATAGTAATAATGGAGTCATGGATATTTTAGACATTTAAATCTTTGAGGCCATTATTCCACCAAACATTTTAACAAAGGCTACCTTCATGTCCTTGTTTCTCAGGCTGTAAATGACAGGATTCAGGGTGGGAGGTAATACAGAATATAACACAGACATAAGGAGGTTCAATCTTGATTGGGTTTTTGAGGTGAAACTTAAGTATGAAACGAATGCAGAGGACACCAACAAGGTTACTACAGTGAGGTGGGGCATGCAGGTGGAGAAAGTTTTAAACCTGCCGTGAGCAGATGGAATCCTTAGAACAGTGGAGAAAATGTGAACATAGGAAACAATCATTAAAATGAAACATGCAAAACCAAAACAACCACTAGCAATAAGAAACACATATTCTAAATTATTTTCTCCATAACAGGTAAGAATAAACAATGATGGAATATCACAGAAAAACTGATGCAGTATGTTGGACCCACAGAAACTGACAGAAAATGTGCCTGCTACATGAATGGAGCCATAAGCACACCCACTGAACCATGACGCTGTCAACATCTGCACACAAGAGCGTCTATTCATAATGGCCTCATAGTGCAGAGGAAGGCAGATGGCAGCATAGCGATCATAGGACATCACTATAAGAAGGGCATATTCTGTGCCAGCAAGCCAAAGAAAAAGAAAAACCTGTGAAGCACATCCTTGGAAGGAGATGGAATGTCTGTTTGTAAGCAAGTTCATGATGGATTTGGGAAAAGTTACAGAGATATAGCAGATATCAATGAAAGACAAATTCTTCAGGAAGAAATACATGGGAACTTGGAGATGCTGATCAATGGTAGTGAGGATGATAATGAGAAGATTCCCCATGAACGCTGCCAGGTAAATGAGGAAGAAGAGTGTGGCATAGAGTTTCTGTAGCAACCAGTCATCAGGGAATCCCATAAGCAAAAATTCTGTTAAGAGGGTCGTGTTGCTAAATTTCTCAGGCATGATGATTCTTAGCTATGGGAATGTAAGAAAAGTCAAAATTTCCTCATTCAATTACCTTCTTAGAATCTTCCTCTTTCTGTTCATTCTACCAATTGGTCTTTGTTATTCTGAGGAACATATTTAAGAACAACAGAGTAGCCCTCTCCACACCGCAAAACAAATCTGATGTTACAAACTATGAATTCTTTATTCCTGAAAAGTAAATTTTAGTAAGCCATTAAGAACAGGATAGAATAATATCATAGAGTAGTCTAAAATTAATGCATAAAATGAAAAAAAATACCTCTGCAGTATACAAATGAGTGATTCTTCTGTCTTTGTTCTAATAGGTGAATTGCAGCAGGAATATTTATTAGAATAGAGAAGTTAGTTATTGTAATGATATTTTGGTTCAGCTTTAATTTCCCACAAACTGTTTTATTGATACATTTGGAGAAACAATATCAAGAATTTTAGCTATCATTTCTTTCTCTACTTTAATCTATTACAGGAGAAGTAAATGGAGTTAGCTGTGGAGTGGGCTGACGTGGATTTATTCTGAAAAGGGATTCTGAGAGATAATAGTGCCTATGACAATTCAATAGAGCTTCTAGATATTCAAGACCATAACTGGATCACTGACATTTTAAAAGAAACTTCAAATTAGTCAGATAATAGATTAACTTAATTTGAATACTCAATAGAATGTTAGATGCATCATTCATCAGAAGTATTTTGATTTGAAAATTTTTTTCCTTCAATAGGGCCTGTGACTGCAATGGACCTAAAAATCACAATTAAAATAAAATAAGCACCATTTTGATTTTCTTAAAGAAAATGGAATTAAGCAGGTGAAATAAATTTATCTACTTAGACATTTCAAGATACCTATTCTGAATAGGATAGTAGCAAAGAGCAGCTTAAAGTGGGATGCCTATAGGATTTGGGAAATATGCTTACCTAAGAAAAACACAATCTCTCTCATTTCAGCGGTGCATTCAGTAAATTGCCGTGGAACTTAAAGACAATGAGGCTGATAAAGGTCTCTTTCCCAAGAGGGAATAACATCTTGGAGAGATGGATTATTTGTCCAATGGGTTGAATATGCCTTCTACTGCTCTGGCTCCCTTTTGAAGTCTTTTGCAATGTTGCCAAGTAACAATCTTCTCTCCACTAGAAAGCAGAGATTGAAAGAACAATTTTATGGGTCTTGAATTTTGTATGTGTTTACAAGATTGCCTAATTAAATGAGGATTAATTAAGTGTATTGACCAAGGCTACTGAAGGGGAGTTCCTTTCTTTGAAAATGATGTCATTCTGTACACTGAGGGATTGAAGTGTTAATAATTAGGTAATAAATAATTTGTCTATTCATTATGTTTCCAGCTTTAAGTCCTATCTCATCAGTAATAATTTTTCAGTTTTTATTATAACCATCCTAGTGGACTTGAAATGGTATCTCATTGTGGTTTTTTAAATTCTTTCTTTCTTTCTTTTTCTTTTTTTCTTTTTTATTGGGGAAGTTATGATATTACAAAACAACCATGCATAACATGCAGAATTCCCATACATCACCCCAAAAACCAACAACTTGAATTATTGTGGAACATTTGTTATTCTCTTCTCTCAGTTAGTTGTTGTGAAACTTTACATTTATCAAGAAATGGAAAAAATTAAATTCATGAAGTTATTTCTGGAAAAATCTGATCAGATATGTGATGGTTTTAATACTTATGAAAATGTAGAAAGATACATTTCCTCCTTTGGTCCCTTAAACAAATTTTCCTTTCCACAGAAAAATTATTAAATGTTTTTCTCAATTTTCTTTATATATCATTTCACTATGGAATTGTGACATATAAGTGCAAAAACATATTTTTGACATAACTGAGATTTTACAATACTGTTTTAGCTCCTTATTTTTTGCTTAACCTATTCATTCCACATTTCCAAATATAGTTACAGGTATGCTTATAATTGCCCTTTAATATTTGCACATTAATCACATTGTTTATTTTTTATTTTCTTTTACTTTTAAAAATGTTTTAGATTACATAAATGATACAATGAAAATATAGGGTTTTTCATACATAACCCACCCCGTTCCCCTCTGACACTTTTCTTCACTAACAACATCTTTGGTTATTGTGGTACATTTGTTACAATTGATGAACACATATTGAAGCATTGCCACTAACCATATTAAATAGTTTACATTATAGTTTACACTTTCAACTGCACATTTTTCTAGGTTTTACCTAGAATCCATCATTGCAATTTAATTCAGAACAATTCTAATGTCTCCAAAATGCCCCATGCTACACCTATTCTTCACTCTCCCTCCCCTAGAAACTCTGGTGACAACTGCCTTTATATGAATGTTACAAACTTTTCCACTGCTAGAAAAATAAGTCTACTTCATTCTGTAGTTGCATTCCCCCTTATGTTTGTTCATACCTCAATATTGAGAATTTTAGGTTGGTGATGACCAATATGTTTCTGATTGAGAGGAAGCTTAGATAGATACCATGGGGCAGAAGGAAGGAACTGTGCTGCCTGCAGTTGTAGATACTCTTTTTTTTTTGGATGGCTGTTGTCCTTCATCATCCCTTTCTTACCTGTCCTGGATGAGTCTGATGACCTGTAGAGTGGGTGTTTCAAATCAAGATTCAGGGCTCAACCCACCATATAAACCTATCAAAGACTTGAGTCTCTTGTACATATATTTAATGATTATAATGTTAATTATGGTTTCAAATAAAAGAGGCAGAAGAGCCATGTGTAGGGAAATTATAAATGAATCTAACTCTGTTACATTGGAAAGCATATATTCCAAATTTGAGTACACTGACAGGGTGCCTGATTCCTGAGATGATCTGCCATGCCTGCATTTGAAGATGCCTCTAGAGCCCACAGAAGCATCCCTGCTGGAGGCACTGTTCACATTGGCAGTCAATGAGATCCTCCTGAGGCATAAATAAGCATAAGCTCTGCATGAACTCCCCACTCAATGATCTCTTAGCCACAAAACTCACTTGTATTTACTATTTCCCCCATTTGGTCAAGGTATTCTTCCAAATACATAGTCTGTGCTTGGTAATAATCCCTCAGTGCCAGGGAAGAACATCCCCAGGACTCATGTCCAATGCAGGCTGAAAGATAGTGAGGTTATATGATATGTTAGGCTTAGAAAAGGGCTAAATTTGAGCAACAAGGAGGCTTTCAGGAAGTAATTCTTAGGCTATATATAATACGAACCAAAGTTTCAATACACCGGAACAAATCTCATAAGTGCAACAATCAGTGTCAGGAGCCTGGTGTATTATTTTGTCTTCCTTTGGTAGGCAAGCCATGTACTCAGGGAATTCTTGCCACTTTATTAGAGAAGGTAGCAGGACTTCCCAGAATGAGAATTTAATATTCTTTCATTTACTGTATAGGTCTCCACCCACTAAGAGAACACTCCACGGCAACTTGAGCCTATTCATATTCTATAGTCATGCCCCAGGTTCACCCCATCCCACAAAACCCCCATCACTGAAAACCCATCACTGAAACCCCATAAGATCTTACCCTGCTACATTTTCATCCCTTCGGCAATATAAAACCTCCCCCAAACAAAGCCCACAAAATGAATAAAAAATAAAATAAAATAAAAATAAAAACCAAATAAAATGCAAGCAATAATAATATAAAGTTGTAAAAAATTAAGAAAATATTAGAAATAATTTGCATGTATTTCATCACCATAAGATATGTTATCTTTTATGAACAGTGGCAATTTCTTCTGTATACTCCCCTAAAATCTATTTTTTTTGCTTTATTTTCAAAGAAGCTTTCAGTTACAGAAATGTCACATAGAAAATATAGGGGATTCCCCTATACCCCATGATCACACCTTCTCAACATTTTCCCCTATTGATAACATCTTGTATGCGTATGGTACATTTGTTACAATTGATGAACAAATACTGAAGCATTGCTACTAACCATGGTCAATGGTTTACAATATGGATGACAATTTGCACCATACAAGTTTACATGTTTTGACAAAATTTATAATGGCATGTATCAGTCATTGCCAAGCAAATGTAAAACAATGCCAATGCCCTAAAAAAGGCCATATATTTCTTAGCTCTATTCTTCCCTCCCCCTTTCCTCAGAACCTATGTTAACCACTAAGGCACAAATTTTGATTAATAAGGTTCATAGTTACATGCAGTAATATTGAGGTCTTGACATATTGGTCTGTTATCTTTTATTAGGCACTGCCTATGTTCTCAAGAGATTCTTGCCCTTCTAATTGAGAATATATAAGGACTCCCTTAAATGGGAGGTTAATATTTTCTTGTTTATTATGTGGGTCTCTACTCACTGAAAACACACTATGACAATATGAACACTTTCATATTCCATAGAAACATGATCCAGGTGCACTCTATCCCACATATCCCCCACACCTAATGCCATTTACCAATAACCCTCCCCTGCAGTATTTGCCAATAGAGCATTCCCACCACTGCATTTTTTAAATTCATTTTTTATTTTTTCTAAAACATACTTAGATTACATAAAATATTATATTAAAAATGTAGTGGATTCCCATATGCCCCACTCCACACATCTCCCACTCTTCCCCACATTAACAACTTCTTTTATTAGTGTGGCACGTTCATTGCATTTGAAGAACACAATTTGGAGCATTGCCACTAAGAATGGATTATAGTTTACATTGTAGTTTACCCTCTCTCCCACTCAAATGTATGTTTAACCGCAGACCTACAAATCCCCACAGTCCACCTGTTTTTTTTCCTCCAGCCCTCTCCCAAGTTCCATGGATAGTACAACTCAATGACCCCACCCTACTCCCCCTCACATTCCAGCACCTTCCCCTCCCCTCACATCTCTGTACCAACATCACCCCATCCACTGCCCAACCACCCCCTTCCATGTTATATAGTTTTTGTCCATATTGAGCCTTGGCTCACTACACTTTATTCCCTTTCTCTCTCCTGTTAATTTATCTTCCAGACTCTAACTTTGTGAATCTTCTCAATTTGCTTAGGTCATATCATGAGGTCATGTAATATTTATCCTTCAGTGACTGGCTCACTTCACTCAATGTTTGGTCTTCAACGTTCATCCATTTTGTCCCATGCGTTAATACTGCATACCTTCTTACAGCTGAGTAATATTCCATTTTATGCATATAACACAATTTGTTAATCCATTCATCTGTTAATGGACACCTGGGTTGCTTCCAAATTTTCACATTATTGAATAATGCCATTATGAACATTTGGGTGCATATATCTGCTCATGTCCCTGCTTTTAATTCTTCTGGGCATATACCCAGCAGTGAGATTGCTGGATCATATGGAAGTTGTATAGTTAGCTTCCTGAGGAACTGACAAAACTATTCTCCAAAATTGCTGCACCATTCTACATTCCACCAGAAGTGGATGAGTGTTCCCTCCCCTCTACTTTGTCTTCAAAACTTGTAGTTCCATTTTTTTAGTAGCCACCAGTCTAATAGATGTAAGATGATATCTCATTGCAAATTTGATATTCATTTCCTTAATAGCTAGTGATGTTGAGCATCTTTTCATGGGCTTTTTAGCCATTTGTATTTCTCCTTTGGAAAATGTCTATTAAAATTGCTTGCCTATTTTTTACATGGATTAGGTATCTTTATTTTTGATATGTAGTATTTCTTTATATAGGCAGGCTATTAGGCCCTTAGCAGATAAGGGATTACCAAATATTTTCTACCATTTATTTATTTACTTTTTAAAGATTTATTTATTTTATTACATATCTCCCCTTCCCCCCCACTGCGGCAACATGCCGAGACTGGTCACTGCGCAGGCGTGGATTTCCCCGCTTGTGGGCGGCTTCTGCTTCCATTCATGGCCGGCTTTCAGTTCGCAGGTGGCTGGCTGTGCTCCATTCGTGGGTGACCTGCCCTGCCCTTGGTGGCTTTTTTTGCCCTGTCTGTGGCAGCTTTTTGCCCTGCCCATGGCAGCTCTGGCCCACCCATGGCGGCTTGCCATTCTCAAGGCAGTCTGCCCACTAGGAGAGGTCCCTGGGAACTGAACCCGGGGCCTTCCATGTGATATGCCAGCGCCCTATCCACCGGGCTCTCAAGCCGGCCCTTTTCTACCATTTAATAGGTTGCTTTTTCACTTTATTAAAATCTCCTTTGAAGCACAAGGGTTTTTCTAATTAGAAAAGTTCCCATTTATCTATTTCTCTTTCATTGCTTGTATTTTGTGTGTAAAATTTATGGAAATATATCCTCCTATTATAGCTCATAGATGCTTCCTTACATTATCTTCTAGGAGCTTTTTTGTCTTGGCTCTTATATTCATATCTTTGTACCATCTTGAGTTAATTATTTTATAGCGTGTGAGATGGTGATCCTCTCTCATTTTTTTTTTGGATATGGATAGCCAGTTATCCAAGGAACATTTGTTGAATAGGCCATCCTTTCTCAGTACAGTGTGTTTGGTTGCCTTATCATGTATCAATTGACCATATATGTCAAGATCTATTTCAGAACTCTC
>PVKH010032107.1:0-12222 GCA_004027955.1 Chaetophractus vellerosus | reverse complement strand
GTTTAACTGTAGTAATTACGTCTTTCCTGTTACTCTGTGGAATTTATTTTTGTTCTTATTTTGGTGGGATACCTTCTGCTTTAATTTGGTGTTTATTATCCTGTATTTATCACTGTTGGCAGATGGAGGTCTTATCTGTAACAATAATAGTAATAGCTAATATCAACAGGGTGCTTACTCAGGGCCAGGCCTAGTTGTAATGTTTTAAATATTTTACCTATTCTCAAGTTAACCGTATGGTAATATTTAAAAATTTATCCCCCACTTTTAGCCCCATTTTACAGATAAGAAACTGAGGCACAGACAAGTTAAGTCACATAGTTGGCAAGTGATGGAGCTGGGGTTTGAGCCCTGGCCATCTGGCCTAGAGCCCACACTCTTTATACTCCTCTGTAATAAAAGGTAGGAACTAAAGCCAGGGTTATTTCCCTCGTGTATGCATTACTTTACTGATATCTTTAAATCACATATTTATTTAATTTAAAAAATTTTAGGGAGTGGCTTTTGAATTACTCTCTTCTACATGAATAAAAATATCAACTTACTAAAATTGTCCTTTAATGTCTCCATAAAAACATAAAGTAATATCTTACAAGTAAACTTTTAAAGTAACCGTGAAATGAGACTTTAGGGTTATAGGACAGGTAAATTTCTATGGCCTCTTTCTCAAGATTAAGCAAATTTTCACACAGGCATACTTGTAAGGCCTAACATTGTTTATCTCTGAGGAAAAATCCTGCAGTAGGAAAGGGCATAAAATGCTTTTTTGGGTACTTTTTACTGGGTAATTTGTTCTGTAAGCGTGAACTCTTCTCCAAATCAGAATGGAGTTTGCCAGAAGGGCAGTGGCAGCCTGAGTATTCCCATGGCATTTTCTAAAATCACATTAATTTAGTTCAACAAGCACTTATCAATACCTCTCCATACTCCCTGACCTTTGCTAGCCGCTGAGGATACAAATCTGCATAGTGAACGTTCGCTGAGTGCCTGCTGCTTGCCCGCGCTGTTCTGAGGACTTTACCAGCCTTATCTCAGCCTCACAACCCCAGGACCTTTTTCATTTTACAGCTGATTTAAAGAGGTAGAGTCAAGCTTCAAATTCACAACCCATTTCCAGAGATGTAATCTGCATGCAGTGAAATGCAAGATGTCAATGGTACAATGTGGTAAATTCTGATAAATGCATACCCCCATGTGATCCATACCCTCTCTAAAGCATAGATTATTTCCCAGAATGTTTCCCTGTGTGCCTCCCTGTCAATCTCCTGCCACCCCAGGCAACCACTATTTTGATTTCTATCACCATAGATTAGTTTTGCCTGGTTGGAATTTCGTATAAATGGAGTCATCAGGATGCACTCGTGTGCCTCACTTGTTTTCACTCAGCATCAAGTTTTAGAGATTCATTCAGTTGCATGAGCATCAATAGTTCCTTATTGCTGAGAAGTATTCAATTGTATGATTGTACCAATTGCTTATCCTTTCCCCTGTTGATGGATGGACGGGCCGTTTCCAGTTTTGGGTTATTTTTGAATTAAGCTGCTAACAACACCTGAACAAAGTTTGTGTGTGTGTGTGTGTGTGTGTGTGGCATGTATTTTCATTTCTCTTGGGTCAATTCCTAGGATTCATAGGGTGGCTGTACATATAACTTTTTAAGAAATGGCCAGTTTTCCAGAGAGGTTGTACCACCTTACATTCCCACTAGCACTGTAAGGCAGCCTGGCTGCTCCGTTTCCTCACCAACACTTGATGTTCTTAGTCTTTTTCATTTTAGCCACTTTGGGGAGTGGGTGGTTCAGAGACTGGTATTTCATGAGTTTAATTTGCATTTCCCTGATAACTAATGGGGCTGACCATGTTTCCATGTGCTTATTGGCCATTCATATATATTCTGTTTTGAAGTATCTGTTCAAGTATTTTGCCTGATTTTTTTAGGGTTGTTTTCCTTTTTATTATTGACTATGAATCGTTCATCAGTTATATGAATTAAGAATATTTTTTCCAAGCGGCTTGTCTAATCATTTTCTTACTGGTGTCCTTGATAAGAAAATTTAAAATTTTGATGATGCCTGATTTATCAACTTTTTCTTTTACAGCACGTGCTTCCTGTGTCCCATCTAAGAAATATTTGCCTACCTAAAGTTTTCAGAGATGTTCTACTTTCCTCATAATTTTAACTTTTACGTTTAGTTTTTAGCTTTATAGTCTTTTTTGCTTTTATGTTTATGACTATGATTCTTCTTAAAATAGTTTTTAAGTAAAGGTTTAAGGTTTAGGTAGGGATTGAGGTTTTTTGTTGTTTTTTTTTTCTCTCAAAACATATGTCCAGTTGTTTCAGCACCGTTTGTTGAGAAGACTTTCCTTTTCCATTGAATTGCCATGGTACCTCACGCTTAAACATTATACACCACTGCCTCCATAAAGCTGAGTAAGGCATAGCCTTTGCCTTCAAGGGCTTATGGTCTGGCAGAATAACTCCTATACAGAAATGTATTGCTTCCTTTTCACAAAAAATATCATGTTTAATCCAACTACTGCAGTGCATGAAAATCATTGCCCTTTGGAGAAAGGGAATAGGCATAGGTTATTTGACCCTATCCAAGAACAGTTATATAAAATCAAGTAATTAATGCAAATTACTGTGATTGCGGTCAGCTTGTTGCCTTGAAGGAATGCAGTGGAAGTAACAGTTTAACTTCGGAAAGTTCTCGAACCTTTGTCCCCAGAAGGAAAACAGTAGATGAATGTGTTCAGCCCTCAGATCACTATTATTCAGGTTTATAAAAATTGTGCTTTGACCTTAGTTGTTTCAAAGCTAGAATGAATAAACATTTTGTTTTTGAGGAATTAAAAACATTTCCTCCTAGTTTATGTAAGTTTTAGATAGAACCAGTTGTATTAATTTTATTTTATATTTTGTGTCACCTTTAACACATTTTTAATAACAGTCTCAAAGCATGAATGAATGTATAACCCTTCCATGTTATAGCTCTTAGAGCTTTACCTATATAGACATTTATTCACTAGCTGCCAGCCAGGGCTCTGTTTTCAGAAGACAGAAAGATGAGTTTTGGTAGAGGGAGTATTAGAATAAGAGGCTAAAATATCTGGGGCTTAACGGGGCCTCTAAGCCACTTCCAAAGTCAAGCAGTAATCTCTGCTTTAGCTTCCACTGGTGTGAAACTGGAAGAAAACTACTAGCTTTATGAGTTGTGGAATAAGACACACAGCATGGTGGTTAAGAATGAGAGCTTCAGGATAAGGTTCAAATCCTGACTGCACATCCAATTGTGTAAACCTGGCAGATTTCCTTGATCTTGAACCCTGGTTTCCTTACCTTTAAAGCAGGGGAGATAATATTATTACCCACCTCATCTTATTGCGAGAACTGAGTTAGACAATCCTTTATCATACTTAGCACTGTTAGAGCCAATTTTCCATGGGTCTCTCATGCTTCTACATGGCTTGTGAGGCAGAGGCAGGCATTGAATACCTTTTGCTCCAACCACCTTTTCAAGAATGTTTGTATAGAAAACAGTTTTGGAAGATCGAGATCTGTCTCCCTATGGAGCAAAGATTAGGCACGCTTACTATCTAATAAAGATAATGTCTCCATCTATAGCTGTGAGTAATAAACTATTCTTCATCTCTGACCAGGAATTTTGTGTCTTCTACAAGTATCCATAAAACTGGCCGGCTAACTTGCCCAGGACTGAAAGGTCTCCTGGGACATGACACTCTCAATGCTAACAATAACAAAGTCCCAAGTGAGCTACAAGGTTAGCCACCCTACAGTAGGGTAAAATCACAGACCCTTTACAATTCTTGACAAGCGCAGTTTGCCACACAGGAAGCAGTCTGTAGCTGTTAACTTGTCTTAATATATAAAGAAAAAACTGGCATAACAAATCAAAGTATTTTGAAAGTATAAAGTATTTCATGCATACTCATTAACAAATGAAAGAATGAATTAGATATTTTAGCAGACTTAGAAATTAATCTTGAATAATCAAATAATGAAAAATTATGATGAACATAGAATTTTATATAGAGAAGATTGATAAAACTATATAGATGGAAAATAAAAAGTAATCTTTTATTTCAATATAAAATTATAATTTTTTCAGTATTGTATTTCTGGCTTCTCAAAATATTAAGGTAGGTGTGGATATGTTCTTTTCTGAATCTTTTGATTGCTTTTCATCTAACTCAAATTATTGTATTTTATCTTCCCAGGCATGGTGATATTACACCTTTGGATTAGAGGACACTTATTTTGTATCCTGTGCTCTTCTCTGCAATAATTCACTAGTGTTCACTCTTTCGTAAATCAGTGACTGGAATCTCCACTTTAATATTTGATCATTCATGGGAAAGGTGCCATATATTCATTTCAGGGAATATTTCTAATTATAGCTCAAATTCTGACAATACCAATTGATAACAAACTCCTTTTTAACTTTTGTAACATTTTTGTAGAGGTTACTGGCATATTACCCTCCAACTGACCTGATTAATTTGTTGGGCAGTGTGAATCAGATTAGAAAACTTCCAGATCTGAGTCTTTATAGTAACATTTAAATGTATATAAAGTATTAGAAAATTACTGAATGGATTGCAGTCTTTAGAAGTGTTGCAGAAATACTGATTTCCCCTATTTTAATCAATAAAATCAGTTTTACCATTTATAAAGAGAATAATGGGCTACTTTTAATTTGGATTGTAGTGAGAGTTCATACACTGATTTCCTGCTGCACAAACTCGTATTTTAACTGTGTTTAGGTAGGATAGACTTAGAAAAGGTCACACACTTGAAATATCTAACTTTTTAAAAATAGGCATTCTTATAACAATTTAGACCCCATAGATACATACATATTGAGCTCTCCACCATTTTCTTGCTTTTTACTTATTGATAATGGCTAGTTAGTAGTATTTTGCTGTTCCTTCTTTTGTTTCTTCTAGTCTATCATCATTGTTTTAATTTTATAGGCTGACAGAACATTGTCATTGGAAAGCACTCTAGAGTTTAGTCAGACTCTCTCATTTTACAGATGAGAAAACCGAGGCTTGGCAAGCTTTAGTATCACAAGTCACAAAGTTAATTAATGGAAGATCCCCATGAGGATGACATTTATTATTACTTTTAAATTTCTCTTCCATACCATATTTAAATCTGGCCTTTATATTTTAGATCAACTAAAATTTATAATGAACAAATGTCCAACTCCGTATCTAGAGGTGAAATGGGTTTTTGAGTACCTATCATTATTCTTGGCGTGTCAGTAGCTGTCAGGTCACATGACCACCATTACTTATGTATTCACTTATAATTGTTTTCTAATAGAGGCATGGATTGCATTGTGTTGGACATCTTTTGTTAACAGCAAGAAAAAATGGACTTGTATAGGGAATGCGTTTTTTCTGTATGAAATTTGTTGTTTTTTTTTTTTTCAGAGATTGAAACTTTGATCCTATAACAGAGATTTTTAAGTACTATGTTTAACAAGAATGGTTAAAGTTGATAGAGATTGTACCATGAATAATCCATTGTTATAGATAATTTACATGGATTATTTAATTAAAATGTTTATACCCAGTGAAATAATTACTCTTATATCTTTCAACAGAGAGGCTGAGAGAGGTCAGGATTTCAACCCAGACATGAAATACCAGAGGGCACACTTGATCGTTGCAATATAAAAATAAACAAGTCTGCTCGTGGCACGAACTTGGGTGAAGGAGCCAACACTTAGGAGAATAGAATTCAAATTAATATTAATTAGAGAATTGGTCATAGATTTACAGGGCTAAATATAAGAGGGAAAAGTTGAAGGTAATTCACTCATGCAGAAATAGCAAATTCCTGAAATGGAAGATATAAACAGTAAACTTTTACCACTTGAGCAGGAAAATATGAGGCAGTCAAGGAGTGCTATTATAATAAAAATAGGCATAAATAAAAAACTAGAATTTTTGAATGAACAAGTAAATCTTCCACCATGGTTAGACTTTAAAATTGTAAAGCTATCTTGTGTGTGCACGCGTGTGTCTGTGTTGTGGGGGAGTGTTCTCATGAATCAATTTATAACCCACCGCATCAGTAAAAAGCCACAACCACAAATCTCTTTGAGATAAACCCTTTTCTACCTTGGGCTTCATGATTAGGATGTTATCTTTAGATTCTTAGAAGACCTTTTGTTTGGGAGGATCTGGGAGGCAACCCCTTAAGAGCTTCAGAGTGACTTTGTCTAATGGAGTGGACCTCTGAAGCAAAATCTTAGCCCTTTCTGAGATTTTAGCAAAGCACTATTTCTGAATTTGATTTTTGCTCTCAAGCCTTTCTTAATTTGAGAATTTTGGAAAGGCTGGGAATGAGAAACAGCCTTATTACTGAAGCCAGCAAGTTTTGGCTCTTCTATATTTAACATTTCTTCCTTTAGTTGTTGTCTTTCCTTACATTTTACTACAAACAGCAAGAAGACACCAGGCAGCAGGTTCAACACTCTTTGTGGAAATATCCTCAGCAAGATCATCCATCTCATTGAGTGTATTTTCTACTTTCCAGGTTTTCATAAGTGACAGTGTTGCTAAACCTCCTGCCACACTGAGTATCAAAGAGTCTCTTTCTTCTACAGTTACATTTTCCTGACTTTCCTTTAAGCTTTCACTGACTGCCTCCTTGAGGGTCAAAAGGCTTTGGTTAACAGCTTTGAAAGCTGAGGCAAATCCTGAAGACATCTGTAACTGAAGGCTCTCAACTATCTGCATTCCTTGCAGCTGATCCTCTCTTAAAGGGTGATCTGAGAGGTCCATGGCTACCATATATGGCATTCATGCCAAGCCATGCTCTGACATGTACTATCTTTTCTAATCTTGTCTCCTACCATTGTCTACACCTCTATGCTTTTGCTACAAAGAACCTGTATTGCCTCAATATGTCTTCAAATCACTCAAAAACATGTTCCAGTCTGAGTTAGGTGCCTCTCAGCACCATTTAATACTTACAATACTATAAGTATTTTGATAATGTCCTAGAAATCTCTCTATCACGGTATTTATGGTAATCCAAGGATCTTAGAGTCAAATCTTGGCTCTGACACTGATTAGCTGTGTGACCTTGGGCAAGTTATTTAGCCTCTGTATTTCAGCTTCTCCATCTTTAAAATGGGGATAATAATACTGTCTTTCTCATTGAATTGTTAGGGCTAAATGAGATAATATAGGCAAGTGGTTAGAAAAGAGTCTAGCACAGAGTAAGTGCTCAATAAATTATAGCTTTATTATTATTAATGGTTAAACTAATGGGCAGGTTATGTTCATTCAGGTTGCTTGACTGCAGAGCAAAACTGACAGAGAGACAACTCTACCTCATCTCTCAAAGCACTTCTTTTTAGGGAGACAGGTATAGATACCTCCTTCCCTGGGAGGCTGTAATATAAACTGAAGTCATCACAGTCACCTTTATCAACTTTTTTCCCCTTCTGTTTTAGGTCTGCAGGACAACCCTTGGTTCTGTGACTGTCACATTTCCAAAATGATTGCGTTGTCAAAGATTTCTGACCCTGTGGTAGTGCTTCTTGATCCACTAATGATTTGTAGTGAACCAGAGAGCCTCACAGGAATTTTGTTTCAACGGGCCGAGTTGGAGCAGTGTCTGAAGCCATCAGTGATGGCCTCGGCCACCAAAATCACATCTACTCTGGGCAGCAATGTTCTGCTGCGGTGTGATGCCACTGGCCACCCCACCCCAAAGCTCACGTGGACCAGATCGGACAACATGCCACTTAATTATACAGGTATTTTCTTTATTCAGGCCTATGAAACAAGGAGCTTATAAAAACCTAAGCTCATTCTCATGTTTTTATGTGATTTGACATTTGGCTAGTTTATTCTAATCAAATATACACAAATTATTGCACACAAAGGATTTGATTAGATACCCTCAGCTTATCTGACTAACTGCGTAGGTAAAATTGGGACAATCTGATTTTTTCTTAGATAGCAAACAATACAATCCACTGTATGGATGATTGCAGGAGGTGCTTTTTGTCTTTCTCTATCATCATCTTGAATTAAAAAGGGACTTTCATATAAGTTTCTCATTTCAAATGATACCTTAAATAACAAATGTTGGCGGAATCTTATAATTATTAAACAAATAATATAAGTTTTAGAAATATTCATTATATAGATTTTTCAGTTTGTACTATGGCGAAGTGAATGCTTTGTCCTCAGCTTCTCTATCTTAGTGAATGAGTAATTTAAATAGTGCTACTCTGATTATTTTTTTTTAAAGATTTATTTTTTATTTATTACATAACCTCCCTTTTCTGCTTGTTCTTGCTGTGTTCATTTTTGCGTTCTTCTGTGTCTGCTTGTCTCCCCCCGCTGCGGCGACCTGCCGAGTCAGCTCACCGCGCTGGGGCCTGCCTGCTTGCAGGGGGGCTTGCCCTGCCCATGGCGGCTTTCCTTCTCAAGGCGGTCTGCCTGCTCAAGGAGGCCCCAGGAACCGAACCCGGGGCCTCCTATGTGGTAAACTGGCGCCCTACCAATTGGGCTACAGCCGGCCCCCTACTCTGATGATTAAAAGGATATATTTTTAAGCTCTTTACATTAGTTAAAATGGAGGTTGAAATAATGAAATTTGATACAGTAGAAAAAGTAAGGCCTAATCTTCCTACAAATGGCCCACAGTTTAAAGTATTAGCAAGTTAAATTTTGGGCTGCTGGAATACCTCTCAGTATATTGTTATTTTTCAGAAAGCCTCAGAAATCAAGACAGAGTAGAAATCATGTTTACATTTTAGCACAGGGGTTCTTAACAAGGGGTTCTTAACAATTTCTTTGAAATTCAAAGAAACATTATTCTTGTGGGGACATGTTTGTGCGGGAATGATATATTTATTAAATAATACACAGTATACTGTGGACTTAGTAAAGGGTCTGTGGTTTTCACCTGACTGGCAGAGGGGTCTGTGGAACAAAAAGGGTTAAGAACCCCTATTTCAGTGTTTAGGAAAGTAAAATTCCAATTGAAAAAAAAAAGCTATGTATTATTTTTCAAACAAAAGTGAACATGGTATACTAGTTTATCTAAATTAAATATAAAAGAGAAGATTCAGAATACAGATTATGATTGCCCTATGCCAGAAAAAGAGTTGCTGTGCCTTCTGGCTATGTGGATAGATGCATTTTATTACAACAAAAAAATCCTTTGAGAAACATTTAAGAAGGTGTTGTGAAAAACATTTTATAGAACAAAATGTTTAAAATTTGATTTAAAATCAGAAGACACCCTTGAGGTCACTTTATCTAATCTCTTTATTGTGCAAATGAGGAAATAGAGGTCCAATCACATACTACTTAGTGGATAAAAGCTTAATAAACTCCAAGTCTCCTGATTCCCAGTCCCATGTCTTTTTTAAAATTTTTAATTCTACTCCCCATACAGATCTTATGGCTCCTGACATAGACCTTCATGTAAACACTTTACAAAATTATCACCATCCATCAGACACTGGCAGAGTACCCTTTCCCTCTTGGCTTGTGTGTGAGGAATGCAAGTAGAACCAGATTATTATTCCCTTCTCAGTTGGCATGGTTGCTTGAGCTTTTCCATTTTTTATCTTTCAGAATATACATTTGTTTTCTTGCAGTAATTCAGGAATCTCCAAGGGAAGGAGTCAGATGGTCCATAATAAGCTTGACAGCCATTTCTTACAAGGATGCTGGGGATTACAAATGCAAGGCTAAAAATCCGGCTGGGATGTCAGAAGCTGAGGTCACCGTGACAGTGGTTGGTGTCGTCACCACCACCACCTCATCAGACGTGTTTGAAAGGAGAACTGGAGACCAGCACCCCGGGCAAGAGGGCAGGCCAGAATCTGGAAGATCTGCAGCCATACCTACTTCATCGTCGTCTTCCTGGCCCTCTTCTGCCTCTTCTTCTTCCTCTGCTTCTTCCACTTCTCTTTCTCCTTCTCCTTTGTCTCCTTCTTCCATTGCTTCCCTCCCCTTATCTCTATCTTCCTCCTCCACTATTTCTTCCACCACATCTCTAAGTACTAGAATTTCAGCAAGCACCACCATGGCCAGCAGGCAGTCACTCCAGCACCACCCAGATGGGAAAAGAAATTGGAAGGTGGAAATGGGGGAAAGAAAGCTTTCCTCAGCTAGTGCAAGTAAGAAAGAAAGGCTGGCATTATTGGATAGAGCAACGCCTATGGAGACAAATATCACAATAGAAAATCTCAGGATAGTCAACAAGACCAAAGAGAGTGTGACTTTGAAGTGGTACACCATCAACACCACACATAACTCTGTGGTGTCTGTATTATACTCCAAGTATGGGGAGAAGGACCTGCTCCTGCTGAATGCAGACTCTAGCAAGAATCAAATAACCATAGATGGTTTGGAGCCCGACAAGCAGTACATGGCATGTGTCTGTCTAAAAGGAGTGCCTCCCCAGAACGACCAATGTATCACCTTTACTACCAACAGAGGTGAAGAGGGCGATTTTCAAGAGCCTTTTCTTATCATAGTGAGCAGTACTGCCTGTGTGGTTGTCTTGCCATTGATTTGTTTCCTGATGTACAAAGTTTTCAAACTGCGATGTAAGCCAAAGTCTTTCTGGGAAGATGATCTGGCAAAAGAAACTTACATCAAATTTGAGACCCTTTCTCCCCAATCTCAAAGTATAGGGGAACTCTGGACAAGAAGGCACAGAGATGATTCAGAAAACTTGCTGCTTTGTTCAAAATCAAGTGTGGGATCTCAGATGACTTTTAAAAGTGACGGTTCTAGATCAGGGTATTATTTCTAAGATTTTTCGGCTCAGGAGCATGTGAACTACGAAATTAAGTGTTTAAGGTAATAGCTGACTGTTTGGAAGGCTGCATTTAGCTATAAAATGGAAATACAGATTTGCACATCCTCTATGAAAATCACAAATTGATAATTTTTTAGTGGGTTTTTAAAATTAAAAAAGTTTGTTGTGTGGAAGATGTCCATAAAAATAATTTTTTAGAGTAGTACATAAATTTTAGGGTAGCGTTTTAGTCCCTAAAAAATTCATGTGAAAATAGTTATAAAAAGTGAACTTTGCATTTTAAAAAAGATGATTTTTGAGTAGTGAAGAACGGTTAGTATAACCAGCTAAGCCTTGATGATGGTTCATGTTTAAAGTGCTTTATGGCATTTGCTGTGGACATTTGCTGGCATTGCCTACTGGGTGAGAGTGGGAGAGTAAAGGATTTTATATTCACTAAGGAATGTAGAGGGAGGGCTTTGTCCCTTGGTACCATTATGCATCACTATACTGTAGAGTTGTATTCATACAGAAGACTATATTGCACCTTGTCCTAGAAAACATACATATAAACAAAATTAAGTTTAAAAAGAACATTATGACAAACAGTAAAGGCATTTCTAAAAAATTATAACTTTTGCATTCTAACACATTTTTTTGGATAGACTATGTGGGTCTTTTTCTATGGGCTTGTTTGTTAAAAATCTTCAAGATTCTGATCTTTGTTCTTCTTTCCTTCCTCTTTCCTTCTTCCCTCCCTTGCTCAGGTTTCCTTCCTTCCTACCTTTTTTTTCTTTTTCTTTTGCATGGTCAGAAGATATTCAGCCAAGATAGCAAAACTTAAGCTGCTTTTCTTTTGCTACAATACGTTTTGATACTCTGATGAAGGGAAGGCATTTGAAAGTCTTTCTCAGATCCCAGAAAGATATTTAAGATTTTGAAAAAGTAGCCCAATTGATTCATTTGGTTAAGCTCTTCCTAGGTTAGAAACATCAGGGAAATTGGAATAAATAGAGAAGGAACCTCATAAATAAATATTTTTTGAAAAAAAATCTTTTTTTAATAACCTTAGCTAAAGACTATTTTCTCTCTACATTGAAGATTTTGGAGTATAGAACAGATTTCTAAAGCTTTGTCAGAAGTCCAGAAATACTCTGAGAAAGAAATCCTAAAAAAATGTTTTACATATGATGCAGATTGGCTTTAATGTAACACATTATAAAATTATAATACAAGAAGCTGGAGGATGAAAAAAATTGTTTATTCCAAATGGCTCTTAATTAAAAAGAGAGAAGGAATTCTAGTTTCTCTATACTCTGATTATTAGAAGACCAGCATGGATGCATGACCTGCTCAGAAGTCCCAATTTTCCCTTCTTGTGTAATCTTCCTTGCCTTGCCTCCCCTCCC
>PVKH010032106.1:0-12228 GCA_004027955.1 Chaetophractus vellerosus | reverse complement strand
AATTGTAGTTTTTATTTGCATTTCCCTAATCCCTAGGGATATTGAATATTTTTTCATGTAATTCTTTGCAATTTGTATTCCTTCTTTGGTGAATTATCTTTTCAAGTCTTTTGTCCATTTTTTAATTGGGTAGTTTGTCTTTTAATTGTTGAGTTGTGTGATCTCTTTGTATATCATAGATATTAAACCAGTATCAGATATGTGATTGACAAATATTTTCTCCCATTGAGTCATCTGTTTTTCACCCTTTTGACAAAGTCCTTTGAAGTGCATAGGTGTTGAATTTGGAGGAGCTCCCATTTAGCTATGTTTTATTTTTTGTTTGTGTTTTGAGTGTAAGGTTTAAGAAACTCCTGCCTATCCCAAGATCTTGAAGATGTTTTCCTACATTTTCTTCCAGGATTTTTATGATTGTCACTTTTATATTTAGGTTGTTGATCCATTTTGGGTTAGTTTTTTGTGTATAGTGTGATATAGGGGTCTTCTCTCTTTCTTTTGCATATGGATATCAGTTCTTCCAGCAACATTTCTTGAATAGACTGGTCTGGGCCAGCTGGGAGGGATTGACACTTTGTCAAAAATCACTTGACTGTAGATGTGAGGGTCTATTTCTGAGTTCTTGATGTGATTCCATTGGTTGATATGTCTGTCTTCATCTCAGTACCATGCTGTTTTTACCACTGTAGCTAAGTAATATGCTTTAAAATCCAGAAGTATAAGTCCTCCAACTTCATTCTTCTTTTTTAAAGATCTTTTAGGCTATTTGGGGCTCCTTACCCTTCCAAATAAATTTGATTATTGGCTTTTCCACTTCTACAAAAAAGGCTGTTGAGATTTTTATTGAGATTGTGTTGAATCTGTAAATCAGTTTGGGTAGAATTGTCATCTTAATGATATTTAATCTTCCAATCCATGAACAGGGAATGTCCTTCCATTTTGTTTTAAGTCTTCTTCACTTACATTTACCAATATTTTATAGTTTTCTGAATACAGATCCTTTATATCATTGGTTATGTTTACTCCTAAATATTTTATTCTTTTAGTTGCTGTTATAAATGGAATTTTTTTCTGATTTCCTACTCAGATTGCACATCAGTAGTGTACATAAAAGCTATTGATTTTTGCATAATAATCTTGTATCCTGCCACTTTACTGAACTTGTCTATTAGTTTTTTTGTTTTTTGTTCTCCCTTGAGAATTCTTTATTTTTTATTTTTTTATTTTTAAAAGATACATAGATTACATAATGTTACATGAAAAATATAGGGGATTCTCATATGTCCCACTCCCTACCCCTTCCACACTTTCCCACATTAACAACAACCTTCATTAGTGTGGTACATTTGTTACAATTGATGAACACATATCAGAGCATTGCCCCTATGAGTGGATTATAGTTTACATTATAACTTAAACTCTCTCCCACCCATTTTTATAAGTTATGACAAGATATAGAATGGCCTGTATCCAGCAATGCAACATTTCTCAGGCAATTCCAATGTCCTGAAAATGTCAATATATTACACCTATTTTTTTTAAAGATAATTAGGTTATATAAATGTTACATAAAAAATACAAGGGATTCCCATTTGCCCCACTCCACACATCTCCCACATTTTCCCTCATTAACAACATCCTTTGCAATTGTGATATATTTATTGCAATTGATGAACACATTTTGGAGCATTGCCACTAAGCATGGATTAAAATTTAAATTATGGTTTACACTCTCTCCCACCCAATTCTGTAGGTTATGGCAAGATTTATAATGGCCTGTATCTGTCATTGCAATGTCATTCAGGACAATTGCCAAGTCCCAAAAATGCCCCTGTATTACAACCTGTTCTTCCCTCTCCCTGCCCTCAGAACTTCCAGTGGCCACTGCCTCCACATCAATGATATAATTTCTGCTATTGCTAGAATCACACGTCTGTAATGGAATACCAATAAATCTACTTTATTCCATAGTTCATTCCCCAATTCTGAGGATTATCAGATGGTGATGTCCACTCTGCCTCTAATTGAGAGGGGAATGTGATCCTTTTGGGTTGATGAATGGGACTTCTTTGCTTGCAGTCATAGACACCCTCAGTTGATTGGTGTGG
Organism: Chaetophractus vellerosus; assembly: GCA_004027955.1. Classification (NCBI taxonomy): domain Eukaryota; kingdom Metazoa; phylum Chordata; class Mammalia; order Cingulata; family Chlamyphoridae; genus Chaetophractus; species Chaetophractus vellerosus. Next base: position 10,123 of record PVKH010032106.1, on the reverse strand, counting down.
AAGTTGTCCATCATCACCCCCTTGTTAGTTGTCCTGCATGAGTCAAATGACCTGGAGAGTAGGTGTTGCAATTCTGTTGAGATTTGGGGCCCTGCTGGCACATGTACAGCCCAAAGATTTAAGTCTCTTGGACATACACCTACCAAATCTAGTATTAAGTATAGGTTCAGATAGAAGAACAGAAGAGCCACAACTAAGTCCAACTCTTCACCTTGGGGAGAAAAAATTCCAAAATAAGGCCCACTGGCAAGGCACCAAACTCCTGAGCTATTTGCCCTGACCATAGTGTCTGGATGTCTCCAGAGCCCTCAGAAGCCCTGCTTTTTGGAGTATTATCTACTTTGGCAGTCAATGAGATCCTGCTGAGACATGCATAAGCATAACCTCTGGAATGACCTCCTGACTCACTTTGAAGTTTCTTAGACATATAAACTCATTGTCTTTACCTTTTCCCCCTTTTAGTCAAGATCTTTTTCCAGTTGCATTGCTACTTGGTGCTTGGTAGAAGTCCTTCAGTGTCAGGCAGTCTCATCCCTGGGGGTCATGTCTCACGCTGGGAGGAATATAATGCATTTATATACTGAGTTTAGCTTAGAGAAAGGCCACATTTGAGCAACAAGGAGGCTGCCAGGAGGCAACTCTTAGGCACCCTATAATACTAGGCTGAGTTTCCATTTCAAGAGTAAAAGTTCATAAGCATAGTCATCAATCTCAAGGGCCCATATATGGACCATCATCCCCCACTAGTCATTGCCTGTGTACTTGGGGAATACTTGATGTTCCTCTAGAGAATGTGGCAGAGCACCTCAGGATAGGAATTTGATAATTCTTCAGTTATTGTGTGGATCTCCACCCACTGTGACAATGCCTGGTGAACATTTGGAGACATTTATATGCCTTATATGTATGCCCAGGTGAGCTACCTCCCATGCATCTTCCATCACTGACACCCAACACCAATGATCCTCCCCCCCACAGTTGTAACCCTTCTGTGGTCCAAAACTTCTTCAAAAATGAAGCAGATAAAATAGCCAAATATAATTAATAAGAAAATGAAATAAAGAGAGTTTTAAAAATAAGAAATCAACAACAAAAATAATTTTAAAAATTTAAAAAATTGGAATAATATAGACCAATGGAAAATATTAAACTTTTTTTACATTTTGCCTTTCATCAATGTAAGATATGTTGTCCTTATGCAAAGTGACATTTTCTACCATTTATTCCCCTAGTGTCTTACTTTTTTCATTTTGTCTTCAAAGATGTTTTAGGTTACAGAAAAATCATATACCAAATTCATGGGCCTCCGATATACCTGACATTTTCCCTGTTTTCCCCCTTCTCGTATTCATAACATTTTATATGTAAGTGATATATTTGTTACAACTGATGTACAAATATTGAAACATAGCTACTAATCATGGACAATTGTTTATATTATAATTTACATTTTGAACCATAAACTTTTATAAATTTTGTTGTAATTTAACATGGCCTGTATTCATCATAGCAAGATCATGTAGAACACTTCCAATGCCCCCAAAATGCCCCCTGATTCATCTATTCTATTCCTCCCTCCCCTTCCTCTTGGGACCCCTGGCACTCACCAGGCTTCACTCCTTGTAGGACAAAATTCATAGTTACCTACAACAGCACTAAGGGCTTGACACACTGGTCTGTCCTCCTCTATGAGGCACTGCCCATGTTCTTGAGAGACTCTTGACCCTCTATTTGAGAAGGCTTCCCCAGGATGGGATTCCAGTACCTTGCCACTCATTATGTGGTTCTCCACCCACTGATATAACACAATATGGCAAGTTGAATACTCACACACTCCCTAGAAGCCTGCCCCAGGTGCACCCTGTCCCAATGCCCCCACTTCCAGCACCCCAAACCAACAACCCTCACTTGCCATATTACCAACAGAGCATTCCCAACATTGTAGTTTCCACCATGTACCTGCCAGTCCCCAGTGTTCACCTGCTCCCTTCCCCAATCCTCCTCCCAATTCCAAAGACAGTCCAACCCACCATCCCCAACCCACCCTCCTGACAAGCCAGCACTACCAAATCCAGCAGTGTCATTTACACCACTGTCATGACCCTCCTCTGTACAACAACACAATTCCACCTTATCATAGATTTTGTCAATAAGGGCATTGGCTCACAACATTCTTCTTTTCTATTTCCTGTAATCCTATCTTCCAGACTCTAGTTCTTTGAGTCTGCTCAATTTGATTAATTCATATCAGTAAGGTCATGTAATATTTGTCCTTCAGCACCTGGCTTGCTTCACTCAAGATAAGGTCCTCAAAATTCATCTACATTATCCCATGTATTAATACTGTATTTCTTCTTACAGCTGAGTAACATTCCATTGTATGTGTATACCACAATTTTTACATTTATCTGTTGAAGGGCATTTGGGTTGATTCCAACTTTTGGCAATAGTGAATAATGCCATTATGAACATTGGTGTGCCTATATCTGTTTGTATCCTTGCTTTCAGTTCTTCTAGATATATACCTAGCAGTGTAGTTGCTGAGTTATATGGCAGTTCTATAGTTGGTTTTCTGAGTAACCACCAAACTGTGCTCCACAATGGCTGCACCATTCTACATTCCCAACAACAGTGGATGAGGGTTCCCATTCCTCCACATCCTCTCCAGCACTTGTAGTTCTCTGTTTTTTTTTTAAATGGCCATGAGTCTAATTGGTGTAAGATGATATCTCATTGTAGTTTGGATTTGTATTTCCCTAATAGCTAGTGATGTTCAGAATTTTTTCATGTGCTTTTTAGTCATTTGTATTTCTTCTTTGGAGAATTGTCCATTCAAATCCCTTGCCCATTTTTTTAATGGTTCATTTGTATTTTTATTTTTGAAGTGTAAAATCTCTTTATATATGCAGGTAATTAGGCCCCTATCTGATATATGGTTACCAAATATTTTCTACCATTGAGTAGGCTGCCTTTTCACTTTCTTGACAAACTCCTTTGAGGTGCAAAATTTTTTAATTTTGAGGAGGTCCCATTTACCTATTTTTTCTTTCACTGCTTGTGTTTTGGGTGTGAAGTTCATGAAACTATTTTCTATTATAAGATCCTGTAGATGCTTCCCTACATTATCTTCTGAGATCTTTATGGTCTTGACTCTTATATTTAGCTCTTTAATCCATCTTGAGTTAATTTTTGTGTAATTTGTGAGATGTTGTTCCTCTTCATTCTTTTGGATATGGATATCCAGTTCTACAAGCACCATTTGTTGAAGAGACCATTCTCTCCTAGTTGAATGGACTTGGTGGCCTTGTCAAAAATCAGTTGACTGTATATGCAAGGGTCTATATCAGAACTCTGATTTCAGTTCCATTTGTCAGTATGTCTATCCTTGTGCTAAAAACATGCAGTTTTGACAACTGTACCTTTGTAATATGTTTTATTTAAAGTCAGATTGTGTGATTTCTTCTATTTCATTTTTTCATTTTCAATATTTCTTTGGCTATTCAGGGTCTCTTGCCCTTCCAGACAAATTTCATAGTTAATTTTTCCAATTCAGTAAAAAATGTTGTGGCATATTCTATTGGGAGTTCATTAAATCTGTAGATTAGTTTTGGTAAGACAGACATCTTATGGATGTTTAGTCTTCCTATCCATGAAAAGGGAATATTCTTAAATTTATCAAATTCTTCTTAGATTTCCTTTAACAGTGCTGTGTAGGTTTCTTCATATAAGTCATTTAGGTCTTTAGTTAAATTTATCCCTAGGTATTTGATTTTTTTTGTTGCTATTGTAAATGAAAATATTTTTTCTTGATTTCCTCCTCAGATTGCTTATTAGTAGTGGACCTGATTTTTGCACATTGATCTTTTAACCTGTGACTTTACTGAATTCATTTATAAGCTCTAGAAGCTTTGTTGTAGATTTCTTAGGGCTTTCTATGTGTAGGATCATGTCATCTCCAAATAGTGAAAATTTACTTTTTCCTTTTCAATTAGGATGTATTTTATATCTTTTTCTTCTCCAAGTGCTCAAGCAAGTACTTCTTTTTTAATTGCCTTTAAGTACTTTATTTTTAAAATATCTTTTAGTTTTTCTAAAAGATACTTAGATTACATAAAATGTTACATAAAAAATTATAAGGGATTACCATATGCCCCACTCCCCACACATCCCACTTTTCCCCACATTAACAACTTCTTTCATTAGTGTGGTACAATCACTGCAATTGTTGAACATATTTTGGAGCATTGCCACTAAGGATGGATTATGGTTTACATTGTCATCCACATTTTCTCCCACTGAATTCCATATGTTATGGCAGGATATACAATAGCTTGTATCTGTCATTGAAACATACATTCAGGACAATTCCAAGTCCTGAAAGTGTCCTCATATTACATCTCTTTCCCCGCTTCCTGCCCTAGGCACCTCCAGTGGCCCATCTCCATATGAATAAATAATTTCTTCTATAAAGCAAGTACTTCTAACATAATGCTAAATAGGAGTGGTGAAAGTGGGCATCCTTGTCTTGTTCCCGATCTTAGAGGGAAAGATTTTAGGATTTCACCATTGATGATGTTACCTATGAGTTTTTCATATATACTCCTTATCATATTGAGGAAGGTTCCTTCTATTCTGATCTTTTGTAGCATTTTTTATCAGGAAAGGGTGTTGTTTTGGTCTAAAGTTTTTCTGCATCTATAGAGGAGATCATTTGATTATTTTTCTTTCAATCTGTTTATGTGGTGTATTACATTGATTTTCTTATGTTGAACCATCTTTGCATACTAGGGATGAAACCCAATTGGTCATGGTGTATAATTCATTTGATGTGTTGCTGTGTATGATTAGCACGTATTTTGTTAAGGATTTTAGCATCTAAGTTCATTAGAGTGATTTTTCTATAGTTTTCTTTTCTTGTGGTGTCTTTGTTTGGCTTTGGTATTAGGGTGATGTTGGCATCATAGAATGAGTAAGGGCAATGTTCCCTCCACTTTTATTTTTTGGACCGCTTTACGCAGGATTAGTGTTAATTCTTTCCAGAATGTTTGGTAGGATTCACCTGTGCAGCCATCTAGTTCTGGTCTCTTCTTAGTTGGGAGGTTTTGATGACTAATTCTATCTTGTTACTTGTGATTGGTCTGTCGAGTTCATCAATTTCTTCTTTGTCAGTATAGGCTGTGTGTGTTTTGGGGAATTTGTCCATTTCCTCTTAATTATACATCATGTTGACATATAATTTTTTTAAATACACTTTTATGATACTCTATTTCAGTGGGATCAGTGGTGATAGTCACTTCCATATTTCTTATATTTTTGTATTTGCATCTTTTTTTTTCTGTTAGTCTAGTTAAGGGTTTGTCAATTTTATTGATCATGAAGAACCAGCTTTTGGTTTTGTTTATTTTTTCTAGTGCTTTTTAAATTTCCTATTTCATTATTTCTACTCTAATCTTCATTATTTCCTTCTTTCTACTTCCTTTGGGTTTAGTTTGTTTTTCTTTTTCTAATTCCTCCAGGTGTGCAGTTAGGTCTTTGATTTTAGCTCATTCTTCTTTTTGAATATAGGACTTTATGGCTATGAATTTGCCTCTCAGTACAGGTTTTGCTGTATCCACCCATAGATATATTTTTTAAGATTTATTTTTATTTGTTTATTTATCCACCCCTTGTTGCTTGTGCTTGTTGTGTCCATTTTTTTTTTTTGCATTTTTATGCATCTCCTTGTCTCCCTTTGTTGTGTCATCATGCTGCATCAGCTCACTGTGCCACAGGCCATCAGCTCACTGTGCCACACAGGCCAGCTAGCCTTCACCAGGAGGCTCCAGGAATCAAACCCTGTGACCTCCCTTATGGTAAACCAGAGCCCAATCAATTGAACTACTGTCGCTTCTCCGCATCCCATAGGTTTTGATAAACTGTGTTGTCATTTTCATTCATTTCAATGTAGTTACTGATTTATTTTGAAATTTCCTCCTTGAATCAGTGTTTGTCCAAGAGTATGTTATTCAACTTTCATATCTTTGTGCCTATTTTGGTTCTCTGTCCCTTTCTGAGTTCCAGCTTCATTCCATTGTGGTCAAAGAAATTACTTTGTATAATTTCAATTTTTCTGAATTAATTGAGAGTTTTTCTTTGGTGTATCGTGTGGCCTATCCTGGAGAATAATGCATGTGCATGTGAGAAGAACGTATATCTCACTGTATTTGGGTGTAATGTCCTGTATATGTCTATTAGGTATAGGTCCTCTAATGTGTTATTCAAATCTTTGTTTCTTTATTGATTCTTTGTTGAGATGTTCTGCCTAATGGTTAAAATATTGTATTAAAATACCCTTCCATAATTTTAGAGACATCTATTTCTCCACATAGTTTTTACATTGTTTGCCCCCTGTATTTTGAGGCACCCTGGTTAGGTGCATAAATGTTTATGATTGTTCTTTCTTCTTGATAGATTACCCCTTTTATTATTATATTGTGTCCATCTTTGTCTCTTACAGTACTTTTGCATTTAAAGAATATTTTATCTGCTATTAGTGTAGCTACTCACAGCCTTTTTTGGTTATTGTTTACTTTTGAAATTGTTTTCCAACCATTTACTTCCAGCCTCCTTGCATCCCTGGCTCTAAAGTGGATTTCTTGTAGATAGTATATAGATTGGTCATATTTTTCTATCCATTCTGCCAGTATGTGTCTCTTGACTAATGAATTTAATCCATTAACATTCAGTGTTATTACTGTCAAGAAATTACTTACATTAATCATATTTTCTTTTGGTTGATGTGTGCCGTATGTTGTTTTTTATTTCTCTTTTATCTTTTTAGTTGTTGTTACATGCTCTTCCAACTCTTTCTCTCCTGTTTTTTTTTTTCCTTTTAACCTGCAGACCCCCTTCAGTATTTCTTGAAGTACAGGTTTCTTATTGATATATTCTCTTAATTTCTGTTTATCTGCAAATATTTTAACTCTCCCTCACTTTTGAATGCCAGTTTTGCTGGATAGAGAACTTTTTCTAGAAGTCTTTTTTTTCTTTTAGCACCTTAATTATGTCATACCACTGCCTTCTTTCCTCCATGGTTTCAGATGACAAATCAGCAATTAGTCTTATCAAGCATCCCAGGTATGTGATGGTTCTCTTTTCTCTTGCTGGTTTGAGTATTCTCTCTTTGTTTTGAGCATTGGATAATTTGACAAGTGTATGTCTTGGAGTAGGCCTGTTAGGATTTATATTGTTTTGGGTGCACTGTGCTTCCTGTACATGTATGCCTATGTCCTTCAATAAGGTTGGGAAGTTTTCAGCCTTTATTTCCTTGAACACACCTTTTGTCCTCTTTCTCTTCTCTTCTCTCTCTGGGATACCTATAATGCATATGCTTGTGTGTTTCTTGTTGTCATTCAAATCCCTAAGTCCCTGCTGGATTTTTTCTTTTTATTTATCTGTTCTACTATCTGTTTGACCTCAGCTGTACTGTCTTCCACATTGCTGATTCTTTCCTCTGCATGTTCAAATCTGTTGTTATGTGCTTCCATTGTATTTTTTATTTCTTTTATTTTGCCATTCATCACTATCATAGCCATTATCTTTTTATGTATGTTTACAATTACTTCAGTATTTTCTCCCAGATTCTTCTTAATATCCTTAATCTCTTCCTACCCTTCACTAAGTTGATTCATGATATTTGCTTAGACATCTCTGATTAGTTGTTATCTATTCTGCATCTCTTTCTGTTTTTTATTTGGTTCATTGGACTGGGCCATGATGTACTGGTTCTTAGTATGGGTTATTATTTTTTGTTGGTGTCTAGACACCAGTTTATCTTGGTGGGTTTGTTGAGTTGATTAGATTCTTTTCCTAATCTAGGGTTTTATTTTATTGTTGTTTTTGTGTGAGTGGTCAGTTTTCACTTTGACAATTCATTCTGCTTATTCTAGTTAGTTTCTGTTGTCTATGTTCCCTTGGGAAGAAAAATTAGGGCCAGAGAAAAGGAAAGAAATATGAAGAGAGAAAGGATAATAGTAATTAGTATAGTAAAAATTAGAAGAGGAACCATATAAGGCTTAAGAAAATGAATAATTAACTTGAGTAAGAATAAAAAGGTATAGTACAACAATCAAAGGAGAAACTGAATAGAGAAAAATATATAGTATGAATTAAAAGGCCAGAATGGTGAGGAGAGAGGGAAAGAGAAAAAAAAAGACAGAAGGAAAAAAAGTAAAAGAAGAAAGAAAACAGAGAATAAAGGTGAGAGAAATTAGAACAAGAGAAAATGAAGACTAAACAAAAAAAGGTAGAATGAAAGAGCAACAACAAATCAGAAGATAGAAAGATGAAGTAAGGAAAAGAAATAGCATAGGTAGACAGAATTGATAAACAAAAGGTATGGCAACAAAGGAAGGGGAACTACAGCAAAGAAGAAACAAGAGAGCAGCAACTAATTAACAACAAAAGGGGGGGAGGATAAAAAGGGGGAAAATGAACAAAAAACAAGCAAACAAACAAGCAAACAAAGTAAAACCATGGAACAACAGCCTTCCCTCTGAGGCCTCTAAGGTGTTTCTCAAGCTGCCAGGGATCATCAGTTTTTTACCCTGCAGTCTGCCCTCTGTAGGTTTTGAACTGGGTTTTAGCAAGTATACCAGTTAAATTGAAAAAAAGGAACCTTTTTAAAGAAAAATAAGAGATCCAAGTAAAGCTAATATAAAAAGAATGTCTGTATGTTTCTTCTCCTAAAGTATCAGCTGGATATCTGATAACCCAGTGGATCACTTCTCTAAGAATGGGGAATCAAACCAGGGATCTTGTTTATTCAAAGTGGGAACTCCTCCACTGAGCTAAAGTTTCTCCTCCAATCGGTTAGCCTTTGAGAAAGCTATCAGCCCATTTTCCCTCAGGTAGGTTAGATTCTTAGCAGTTTCAAGATTCCTGCTGATTAGGTGCCTGTCTGTCTCTGTCCCCTTTCTATTCTAATTGGTTTCCCTCCCAAGGCAGCTGAGCATGACAGCCTGTGTGAGTGAGGTCCCCCTCTCCTCTCATGGTCACGTTGAGGTTCTTTCTGAGATTCAAAGGGGACCCTGGTGACCAAATTCACCACAAAGAAACCACTCTTAACCCTCTTGCAGATGCCTTCCCCCCAGGGGACCCTAAATAGGTGCTTGAAAGCTTACTGAGGCTTTCTACCACCTGCCTCCCTTAGGGGAGTTGGAATTTTGATCATTTTCAGCACCTGATTAGTCTGTTGCCTGTCTCTGCCTTCTTCTCTCCCAAAGTTCCTCTCTCCCATAGTAGCTGGGACATCAGGGTGCCTGAGCAGATTCCCCTCTCCACTTTTCCTGGAGCTACCTAAGTGCCAGCTGGTATGCTCCCCGAAGTTCAAAGGGGTCTCAGGTAATCAAACCCACAGAAAGGAAACCTCTCTCCACTTTTCACCAGAACCCTCTTTCTCCCAGGGAATGCTCCTGCCTGCTAGGTGGATAGTGGGAGTCAGGGGGTTCACAGTGACTTTTTTCCTTGAGGGTGGGGCTTAGCCAACCACTGTTTCCAACCACATGGGTGAGAAACACAGTTTTCCCTTGCGTTCTTTACCTCTTTGTCCAGTTCCCTCCAGATCGATGCCCTGAAGCCTCCCCAAACAACTCACTCAGGAAGGATTTTGCCCCTTCTGAGCCATTTTATTTGTTTGGCTTTTTTTTTTTTTTTTTTTTTTTTTTTTTTTTTTTTTTTTTTTTTTTTTTTTTTTGCGAAAGAGTTCAGGACTGTCTACCTAAGCTGAATCCATCTTGCCAGAACTCTTCTCTATTAGTTCTAGTAGCTGTGTTGTGGATTTTTCAGGAGATTCAAGATATAGGATCATATCATCAGCAAATAGTGAAAGTTTTACTTCTTTCTTTCCTATTTGGGTGTCTTTTATTTCTTTATCTAAACTAATTGCTCTAACTATAACTTCTAGCCCAATATTGACTAATACTTGTGACAGTAGCCATCCTTGTCTTGTTGCTTTAGAAATGAATAGAAATGCTGAAAGCAAATCATGGTATTTTTAGTTAGCAGTGATATTGTATGGGTATGACTGTGGTTGAAAGGGAAAGTCTAAAGTCACATATATTACTAGAAGGAAAGCTAAAAACTG
>PVKH010032105.1:0-12239 GCA_004027955.1 Chaetophractus vellerosus | reverse complement strand
TCTATTTTTCCCATCCATTTTGCTAGTGTGTGCTTTACTGGTATTTGGGGCACCTAGGTTAAGTGCATAAATATTTATTATTTTTATTTCTTTTTGTTGAATTGTTCCTTTTATTAATATATAGTGAACTTCATATCTTATAACATTTTGCATTTAAAAATGATTTTGTCCAATATTAGTATTGCTAGTCCAGATATTTTTTGATTACTATTTGTGTGGAATATCTTTTCCAGCCTTTCACTTTCAACCTGATTTTTTTCCTGGCATACAAGATGGGTCTCTTGTAGACAATATAGATGGCTCATTTTAAAAAAATCCATTCTCTCAGTCTATTTCTTTTGATTGGGGAGTTCAATTCGTTAATGTTCAATGTTATTACTATAAAGGCATTACTTCATCCACTTTATCCCTTTATTTCCATTGTTGTCTCTTACTATTGTCTGTCTTTTAACCCATTAAGTACCTTTACTTTTAATTTTCATTTCTACACTCTCTCCAGGTCTCTTGCCCTTGATTTTTCCTTTCAGGTACAGCACACCCTTTAGGGTATCTTGTAATTCTGGTTTCTTGGTGACAAACTCCTTCAGTTTTTGTTTGTCTGTTAAGATTTTAAACCCACCCTCATTTTTGAAGGACAAGTTTGCATGGTAAAGAATTCTTGGCTGGCAGTTTATCTCTTTGAATATTTTAAATATATCTTACTACTGCTTTCTTGCCTCCATGGTTTCTGATGAGAGATTGGCATTTAGTCTTACTGATGATCTCTTATATGTGATGCATTGCTTTTCTCTTGCTGCTTTCAGAATTCTCTATCACTGGCATTTGACATTCTTAATAGTAGAGGTCTCAGAGTAGGTCTATTCATGTTTATTCTGTTTGGGGTATATTATTCTTCTTGAATATTGATATTCATGTCTTTAATAAGTGTTGGGAAATTTTCAGCCATTATTTCCTCAAATGTTATTCCTGTGTCTTTTCCATTCTCCTCCTTCTGGTACACCAATAATGCATATGTTTGTGCATTTCACCCTGTCATTCAATTCCCTGAGACCCTGTTCATTTTTTCCCCATTCTTTTCTCTTTCTTTTCTTCTGTCTTTTCAAGTTCAGATGTTCTATCTTCTAACTCACTAATTTTGTCTTCTGCCAATTCAAATCTGCCATTATATGCCCTAAATTATTTTTAGATTCATCCATTGTGTTTTTCATTCCCAAAAGTTCTCTTACTTTTCTTTGGAGTCTTTCAAATTGTTCTTTATGCTCAACCAGTGTCTTCTTAATATCCTTTATCTCTTCAGTCATATTTTCCTTCAACTTCTTGAATAGATTTAGATTTGTGTGATTATTATTGATTAGTTGTCTTAAATCCAGTGTCTCATCAGGATCTTTGGTTTGTTCCTTTAGCTGGGCCATATCCTCCTGTTTCTTAGTATGGCTTGTAATTTTTTGCTTATGTCTAAGCATCTGAATATGTTGGTGAATTTACCCTGAAGGTAAATTTCTCTCTTTTGTCTGATGGTTTTGTTTCACAACTATTTTTTTATTTTTAGTTATATTTTCCTAAAAGTTTAAGATTTCCCTTTAAAAGTTATCAAAATAAGGTCAGGGATCCACTAATCGTTTGCAGACAAGATCAGTGGGCACTGGGAAAAGAATGAGAGACAAGCCTTGATTTCTTTCACTTTCTCAGCTGACCAGATGGCGCTTGTTGGTAAACCTTTCCATGGAGATCAACCTTTCAATTTCCACTGACAGGATTTTCTTGGCCAGTGATTCATATCTGGGCTATGCTGTTTAGACTCCTGAAGAGAAACCACACTCAGCCCTCTGTCACACCCTTCCTCTTTCCAAGGAGGAAACTATCCTTTTCCCTTTATGTTGGCAGTTCAGCCTCAGGTTTTACTGAGTCTGTTCACCTCAGGGGTGGGATATGGCCAGCATTCCCAACCTCAGGGGCAGCAACTCACGGTTTTCCTTTCGCCTCTTTGTCTCTGTCCCCAATCCCTCCTGGATGATATGGGTCATATGCTCCTGGTCTTCAGATCCACAAAGCAGGTACCCTGGTCAATTTCTGCTCTTTCTTCCCTGTTTTGTAAGAGAGCTGTACCCTCCTGTCCTTCCCCAATGCATCTTCCACCTAATTTATCTTTAAATTGCTTTTTATTTTAAAAAAATTTTATGCTACTTTGAACTACTGTCTAATGTCCTTTCCTTTCAGTCTGAAGAACTCCCTTTAGCATTACTTGTGGGGAAGGTCTAATGATGATGAACTCCCTTAGCTTTTGCTTTTGATTGGACTATGTCAGTAAGGCATGACTCAGGTTGAATCTTTGCCCTCTTGCTGGGTCTGATGTAAATGAACACACAGACAGACAGACAGACAGACAGGGGAAAAGGGACCAGGCATATTTGATTCTGCAATATTTTGTGAATTACAGAATAAGTCATTTTTGTCCCAAGAGAAAAAATTATGAATACCTACCATCGACAAAGCACTGAATTTTCCTATGAGTTAAAGTTTGAGATATGACTTCTGCCCTTAAGATGGTTGTAGAAGATCACAAGGGTTAATTTAAGATTAGAAAGCACTAGTCAAGACAAACTTGCTGTTAGCTTTCTGTTCTAGTATGAAAGCTTTTTTTTTTTTTTTCACAGTACCTTACATAGTGCATACATACTTTTTTTTTTTTTTTTGGGTCTCCCAAAGACCATCTGAATATCTCGCTTTTTTCCCCCTTATTCTCCCCTCCATTTTCTACTTCCCAGGGCGAGAGCAGCATAGTCAAGTGTGGGGAAAGGGTAAAAGGAAACAGTAGCTTAAGTGTACTGATTTTTTCCTACATATATGAAGATTGATTTTTAAAGTATTGTTATATTGGATTTTCTCCATAAATTATTTCTTTAATCACATGAAGCCTAAACTTCCCTTACCTTAAAATGTAAGATTGGTATCATCTCAGATCAGTATATTTTAGGTTTTTAGAGTTCTTTGTTTTCTCCCTTGACATTTGGCAGCAAAACACCTGTATTATTATCAATTCAAGTATAAATTAATCCCAATGGTTTTACCTGCTGTGATCACTTCTTGTCACCTCCTCTGAAATGGAGAAGATAAAACAAATAAAAATCCAAATTCTAATACAATTTAAGAGTTAAAAATATATTGTTGATAGTGAGGTAAAAGGAGGTATATTGCTCTTGAGAGAGTAAATTGACAGGTTTTTTTTCCTGGGAAAAATAGTAATATGTATAAAACATCTTTAGGTGGTGTAACTCATAATCCTGCTGTTCCATTTTGGAGATTATATACCACGGAAATAATGCAAAATGTGGAGAAAGATAACTGCCAAAAGTGAGTTGTCATTGCATTATCTGGAATGGTGAAAAATGAGAAAGAATTTAAATGTTCAACATGAAATAAACCACTAGAGTACATGTTAAACTAACACTTCCACTTTTTTTAGTGACATGGGAACAAATCCTGTGAAAAATTCAGGGCAGAAAATTTTATTAAAGTTAGATCTTGAGTAAGTGAAAAAAGAATTACATAGACAAATTTCACCTAGAGGGAAATTTGCCAAAACATTTGTAGTGATTGCTTCTGGGTAATCAACTTATAGGTAATGTTTTTGTTTTTATTTTTCCATATTGTCATAATTTTACAGTAAATATAGGCCACTTTAATAATTGGGAGAAACATACTTTTTTCTAAGTACAGTGGCTCCTCCTTTGATTTGAGTCATTCCCTGGGGTTCTGTTCCAGTTGTGACGACATCCAGAACCTTAAGATTCCTCAGTTGCCTAATAAACCAGAGAACAGGATGATCTGGATGATTCATCTAGGATTTGGCCAGAGTTGCTATATTCATCACATGATCCCCTTGTTCCTGAGCAATTATTGTGGGGTTTATGAGCCCCAGAAGGAAACTGCAAGTTAGAGTTGAATTAGCTACATTCTGATCTCGGTTACACAGATGTGGCTTTCATTGATTTTTATGGGAGATTTGTGCACATTATGGAGAGAAAACTGTCACTGATTTGTTTTAATTTAGCCTGAGCAGTAACCCTTTACTAATGTGACTCTTTCTATAAGAGGCAGCCCTGCTCTCATTTTTGTTCCTTTAGCCATGGAAAGCATTGGCTTAGATTCCTATGACCAAAGAAGACCCAGTGATTTCATAGCAACATAGCTTTTGATGGGACTTGGATTAACCTAGTCCCTTGCATGTTATCATGTGCTTTCAAATATTTAATCACCTCAGTTATAATTCATGAAACCAAGATATGCATAGTATTTCATCCCTCTCCCTTCCCCCTAAATCAGATTAGACAAGAGTTTTTCAACATTGGCACTGTTGCCATTTGGGCTGAATAATTTTTTGTTGAGGGCTCTCCTGTGCATTGCAGATGTTCAGCAACACTCCTGGCTTCTACCCACTAGATGTCAATAGCACCCTTTTCTCCTAGTTATGACAACCAAAAATACCTCCAGACAATGCAATGTCCCTTGGGGGCAAAATTGCCCCCAGTTGAGAACCACTATATTAGATCAAGGGTAAAGAAAAGAGAGTTAAACAGAATATTAAAAAAAAAATTACAGACACTATTAAATATTGTTAATACTTTCTTGCCAAACAGATAATTTAAGATAGAAAAAGCCTGCGTGTTCCTCTGCAAAATTAAACAAAAATACATAAAGTAATAACCATAGAAAAAAATTTTGATAAATTAAATTTCATCAAAGTTTAAAACCTCTGCTTATCAAATGACATAAGAAAATGAAAATGAAAGTCAAAGATTGGGAGGAAATATTTGAAAAACATATATAGAGAGTATATAAAGATTTCCTACAACTCATGCATAAAAAAAATATCAATTGCCAGAAAGGGGCAAAAGACCTGAACAGACACTTCAAAAGGATGATATACCAATGGATAATAATTACATGAAAGAATGTTTAACATCACTAGGCATTAAGGAAATGCAAATTACAATGAAAAAGAGGTGCTGCTACAAACCTACCAATTTTAAAAGTGAAAAAAGAGTGACACCAAATGCTGGTAAGTATATGAACAAATGGAACAGCTAGCATGTGGGGGCCTTTAAGAAAAATGTTGGCAGTTTCTTATAAAGTTAATCATGCGTTTACCTTATGACCCAGCAATTTTACTGCTAGATATTTACATAAGAGAAGTGAAAATATATGTGACAAAAAGACTTGTACAAAATGTTCATAGCAGCTTTATTCATTATAGCTCAAAACAAGAAACAACCCAAACTCTCATCAACAATAATAGGTATACAAAATGTAGTAAAATTTATGCAATGGAATACTATTCTGCAATAAGAAGGAATGAATTACTTTACATGGCACAACATAATTAAATCTCACATTTTCCTGAGTAAAAGAAGTCATATGCAAAGGAGCACTTCTTATGTAATTACATTTATCTGAATTTCTAGAACAGGCGAAAATAATATATGATGACAAAAAAATAAGAAAGGGGGAATTGATTGAGAATAGACATGAGGGAACTTCCTGGGGTGATGGACATATTTTATATCTTGATAGGGCTATGGGTTAATAGATGTATGCAATTGTCAAAACTCATCAAATTGTGCTCTTAAGATTTGTGCATTTCGCTGGATATAGAATTACACTCCCAATAAACTTATTAAAATTATTGAATTTTAATAATTGGTTTGCCTGCTACAGTGGTATGAGTCAGTGATTCTGAAATTACTTTCAGTATATTGTAGGCTTGAAAACATAAATTGTGTGAGGATAATGAGAAATAGGTTTCCAAGTGTTGGAGAAATGAGTTACAAATATGAAAATATAGAAGACTAGAATGCACCTTATGTTAAATTAGAGTATTAGAATAAACTCATGGTATAAGTGTGTATATATATGTGTGTGTGTGTGTGTTTGTGTGTGTGTGTGCATGAACATATATTTTCTAGCTTTCCTAGCTTTTTACACTTAGAGACCTAGAAGCAATGATATCCCAGTAGCAAAGAGCATACCCAGTGTCCGGGTCTTGGTTACTACATGTTATTCTCTAAAATAAACCCAGGGGTCCTTGGTGAAATGGCTAATTTCCAGGGCTAACATGGGGAAAGAGCAAGATAAGCCTGGGACATCTAGTTATACCAGAAAGTAAGGAAGTGTTCAAAGAATGATTGGGACATGGCAAAGGACAACAGAGCCAACCAGGAGCTCTTCCTGACGAGATCTGGGACTAATCGGACTTCTAAATAAAAGATGATAGTCATGCATTTCTCACTGAGTAAATTAATAATCCAAAAATCCATAATGATGTAAAGAGGTAAAAAAAAATATATAAGGGAGTAGAAAAAGCTCTTTTGTTAATAGAATGTCAATGAATCAATATAGAAAACATGATGAAGTTAATATATTATCAATGGGTGCTAAAATTAGTAGGTAAAAATTTTATGAAAAACAGGAAACTTTCATCATCTCCAAGTTTATCCCCACAAATTAATGATCTGTTACAAAGTAGATAATGGTAACTTTGCCATGAAGAAACCTGGAGTACATCATTTGAACCAAGTGATCAAAGTTAACATCACCAATATTGAGATATTCTGACATCATGTGCCATGCTGTCATTGTTTCTGTGGTTTTCCTGTCAAAGATGCACATGTTAAATTTAATCATGTGGAAACTTCAGATAAACCGTGGTCTTTATACTTCAAAAATGTCAAGGCCAAGAATAAAGGAATAAAGAAGAAAGATTAATCCCAAAATAAAGGAAATGGAAGTCATAACACTAGTTTAATGTGAATCCTGAAGTGGGGAAAAATAGCTATAAAACACTTTATTGGTACAACTGGTGACATTTGACTATGGACTATGGATTAGAAAATTAAATATAATTTTTGTGATTTTTATAATTTTATAGCTATGTAAGAAAATACCCTTAATTTTTAGAAAATACACAATGAACTATTTAGGTATAAAGAGGCATTTCTTTTAACATACTCTCAAATGGCTCAAAAAACTTATACACATACACACACACAAATATATGAGATAGAAGATGATAAAAGCAAATCAGCAAAATATAAACAAATGGTGAATCTGGATAAAGTGTATATGGAATTTTCTTGTAATATTCTTGCAAATTTTCTGTACATTTGAAAATTTCAAAACAAAAAGTTTCAACCAAAAATGTGAGGAAAATTAAGCAGAAGTTAAGTAAAAGTAGTAAAGTATTAGTTATGTGTGGGCAGGAGTTTGGGCACAGCTTAACTGGGTCCTCCTCTCAGGCTACCATCAAAGTATACTTTCAACAGGAGACTTGAATGGGAAGACTCCATTTCCACGATGATTCATGTCATTGGCAGAACTCATTTCCTTGTGGTATTATGACTGGAGGTCCCAGGTTTTTACTGGTTGAAGTCTGTTCACTGTCACATGACCTCCCCATAGACTTTCCGCAGCATGGCTGTGTGCTTCTTCAGGGTCAGCAGGGGAATGTCTCACTCCAGTCTGCGGGGACAGAATCTTGTATAAGGTAAAGCAATCATAGGAGTGACATCCCACCCCCTTTGCCACATTCTATTTGTTAGAAACACACTTTCACACTCAAGGAAAGGGCAGTATACAAAAGCAAGTGGTGGGAATTATTGGGGTTACCCTAGAGTCTGTCTGCCACAACATGATATTGCTACATAAAATATGATTAATTGAATTCTACATAGTTTTCTATCTTCAATTTAGATTAAACCAACTATGAACTATGCATGTTATACATTTGAGAGTAACAATTTTAAATTTTGAAGAAGTTATTTTCCAATTTTGTATCCATCTAGAGTCTTTAGAGCATGTTTCCTATGTTTTAGAAATTTCTTACACTGTGGATCCTGCTACTCAAAGATGTTTAGTCATAAATGCTGTGCACCAAACAATATCTGGGTTCCCTTCCAGGAAATGGCAGGATTGCATTTCCCTGACCCTTTTCATGTTAGAGATCATCAGGTGATTTCCTTTGATGACTGAAATGTAGGTAGAAGTTTTAATAGTCCATCTGAACTGCCACATTCATTTTTTTCTGACTCACAGTCTTGGGGAAAATATGGTTCAATGGAATGTCTGTCAGCCTAGATCCCTGAGTGATTACAATGGACAGAACCTCCATGTGACCCCAGTTGGACAGGTAGCAAAAGTGAGAAATGAACTTTTGTTGTGTTAAGTGACCGCAATTTTAGCCTTTTTGTTATTGCAGCCTGATTTAGTCTATTTTGAACTGGTATAAGCATTTGAATCCAGAAATGGGGTGATGCTCTAATAACTACTTAAAATACGTGGTATTGGCATTGTGGCCCATAGATTGGTAGTAAGGGAACTGATATCAGAAGCTGAAAAAATGGTGATGTATCTTATGTAGGAAAGAAATATTTAGTAAAATTCTCACCTAGGGAGCATGTCATATACCAAATGATTTACAGCCCTAATGAAAGGGCACAGAAAGCAGAAAGCTAGCTCTGATTATTGATTACATTGGCAAAAATAACAAGAAAGAGATGCAATTTGTAAGGAGGAACAGCAGGGAACAGAAGTGGTGTGCAAGTTCAGGAACCAGTGCCATCCAGTTTCAGTTGCGCAAGCTGCAGTGTTTGTGCCCAGTGGCAGGGGTTCTTCCCTGGGATAATGCCACACTGTGGTTTGGGAGTTGTTTCTGGCTTAAAGCCTTGAAGCCTGACCTTCTGGGTCTCCTGGAAGTTCTGTGAGTTATCTAATGTCATTGAGTAAATCACCTTTCTGCTTATATTTGCCTGGGTAAGTTTAGTTGTTTGCCCTTGAGGATCTTGACTAATATAGCAATATGCACACTCTTATATTTCTTGACACATTTTTATTAAATGTTTATTGTGTGTCAGGTACTGAGCTAGATCCTGGAAATACAGTCATGAATATGACAGCCATGGATTTTGACTTCAAGAGCTTTAGACTCTTAAATTTTCAAGATTGTTTTTGTAAAATTTTTTATATTTATACTTAATACATACCAATAATGTATAATATAAAACTAGTCATTTCCATCATAATTTAAATTCAAATACTATTTCAAAAATGTCTGTTATTTATGTGACATTTAGTAATGGAAACTATTTTCCCATTAATTCAACAACAAAAAACAGAAACAAAAACAAGAAAACATTTCAACCACTTATTGAGGGATTTGTTTTTTTCTTTGCACTTTTTAATGCTAATTCTAGTTTATTTTTGTTGTGCTTAGATGATTTTTTTTTTCTGGAACACAATCTCACTACTCAGCAATGAAACAATGCCTAGTGCTAATTTTTGGGTTTGACATAAGATGCTTCATTTTGAGAAAAAGTATCACAAGAACAGCATAGAAAATTGCATCTTTTAAATAGATCTCCTTTTGGCTGTTTTCTTCTTACAGTATGAATTTTATTTAAGGAAATGAACGATTTAGGCTTTCTATAGCAATTGGAAAGTTTGTTTATACACAGCTGCAAATTATATTTGACAAAATAGAAAATAACATTTCATGAGAAGCTATATTTTGCAAACAGTACAAGCTTTCCTGAGGTTTAACTGAAAATTTAATTTTTCTATAAATGTTTAGATGCATTTAAATGGTAATAACAGGAAATCATTACCTAAGTTAAATCTCTTGAATAAATGTGATTTCAAATTCTTGGGAGTTTGATTTTGATAATCTGGATTAATTTATTTCTTTATGAAGGATGTTTTCCCTGAGAAACACTAACTACTGAACTAAATATAAAGTGTGGATTTTAGAGGTGGCCCTTTAATGTGAAACTCCATTAACACATTCCAAATCATTCAGCTATGATTTATATGATGAGTTCTAGACATAGTTGTCTTTGGAAGCTGCATTCCAAATAGGTGCTGAAAATAAAGCTAAACATTTTCTACTTAGGAACACTACAGAACAGGGAGAAGATATAATAAAGGGGTAATACACCAGGCCTGGGATCAAGGGACCTGGCCCTGCTATTAAATGACTTATATTTTCTTACCTGTAAAATGAATGAATTGGATTTGTTTGATCTCATGGTTTCCCTTGAGCTTTATGTTCTAACTATTCAACTAATAGGGCTAGAAAGAATAAAAATAATTGATAGTTCTTTAAGCTGTAAGTTGAAAAGGAAACTAAAATAAAGAGTTGTAAATTTAAAAATATTGGTTTCACCATGGATACTTACTAGAATTATTTGGTGCTTGCACCACTAATGTTGATTATGTGAAAATGACCACCTTGGGTTTAATTAATGCATTCCATAGCAAGAAAAAACAAGAACTATCCCACTCAGATAAATGGAAAGAAATAAAGAAAATGGGGCCAAAGATATGCATGCATTTTTGATTCTGAGAAAGAGATGATGTATTGATTTCCTAAATGAAGCTGCCACTCTTTGACTTGATTTGAACATAAGGGAGCTAAGGATGGAAGGATCTGTCTCATTTTCAGGAGGGAAAGGTAGACGAATTAGGATGTTTTAAAACATATGCCTGTTCAGGAGTCTGGTCATGATTTGTTTTGGGTGGAATTTCATGACTTGAATAAAGAGTTGATGGTTATTGTACTCGGTATGACTATAAACTGAAAGGCTCATTCTCATAGGTCATACAAGCAAGTGCCTTGAATATTTCTCTTGGTGTGTACAACTTGCTCTTAGCTTTGCAATGAAAAAGGCCTTATTCTTCTTGCAAAACTTTTAATACTCTGAACTAATATTGTCTTTCTTCTTTTTAAAAAATTTTTTGATCCTTCTTATTATTAGATTCTTCCTGCTGTGAAATCTCAAATCCTTCTCTTCCCTCCGCATTCAACCTCTCCCTTCAGAATCATTTGCTGGCTTTCCTTATGAATTGTACATCTGAACCCATATACAACGGGTGCTTTTTAATATGTAAAGCACTTGGAATGGAATGACCCTAGACAGAGTTCCCACCATGTCCCCTTCCTGCAGTGAAGGCCTTACTTATTTTTAAGCTCTTTGAGTGCAGTCCTTTTTATTAGGTTCCCTGGGTATAGTGGGTGCTTAGTAAATAATGATGAAGGTTTTAAAATCTCATTTTACAAATGAGAAGTCAGAAGTGTTTTGACCGATGTGGATTAATGAGTCAGCCAGTAAGTCAACCTTTATCCTCAAGATCCCTGCAGAGTACACTCAGTTCAACCTGAGGTGCAACATCAGGTGTGTAGATAAAATGAGCATATCCATCCAGCACAGTCCGGAGGAGATAGATCTTTCTGAAAACAGTAAAAGTGTTCATAAATGAAGAGATTTTAGTTATTACTGGCAGAGAATATAAAAATGTGCAATATTATCATATAACTACAGAATGTACATCATAAACATGGTAGTAATTATTTGTTTTGCAAAATAAAATGAAGAGTGAGCATCATGCTGTTATTTAAGGAAAACTCTTTCATGTGAGATGGAAACAGGAGAACATAACCTGCAGTCCATTTTGCATGAGCATAAAATCAAATGGAACAAATTGATTTTCTCTATATATAAGGCACTTTGTTCTATACAATAGAAAAGCCCAGGGACAGAAAGATATGCACAGTCTTCAAGGAGTTTATAGTATACAGGGCCAGGTGTGGGATAGGGTGGGGGAAAAGGGTAAGAATTAAATAAACAGATGTCTGTATTTCAAGCTTGATTAAGGTAACTACCACCAAAATCACAGAGTGCAATGGCTATTCTAAGAAGGAAGAGATTATATCCAGCTAAGAAGGAAGAGATTATATCCAGACAAGGGAAGTAGAAAAAACTTTTCAGAGGACTTAACATACCAAAACATAGGTAGGTGTTTTGGTCAGCCACAGGCGTGCCTTTTGAAATATACCAAAGATTGGTCGGTCTTTATAAAGGGTATTTATTTGGGGTAGAAGCTTACAATTACCAGGCCACAAAGCATAAATTTCCTCCCATACCAGAGTCCATGTGTTGGAGTAAGATGGCTGCCGACGTCTCCAGGGTTCAGGCTTCCGGGTTCCTCTGTTCCCAGGGCTGTGTTTCTCTCCGGGCTTAGCTTCTGTTTCCTTCACGAGTTCAGCTGTAGACCATGAGACTCTCTGCGTTGCGTCTCTCCACAAGGCCAGCTGTAGACTATCAGGCGATCGGCTCACTCCAACATCAGAACTGCTTTTCAAATCTCCTTCTCCAAATCTCTGCTCTCAATCTGCTTCTCTCAGTCTGCTT
>PVKH010032104.1:0-12225 GCA_004027955.1 Chaetophractus vellerosus | reverse complement strand
TCCGCTCCCTGGGCTTTCCCCGCCTCCTCCTGTGCTCACCGCCCCCTGGTTCGGCCCGCCCCCGCTCCGCCTCTCCCCGGGCTCCGCCCACGCTCTGTCCTGTCTCCATGGCGACGCGACGCCCCCCGCCAGCTGCTCCCACCCCACCCCACCCCCGAGAGCTCCGAGCTGGGCTCGCCTTTGGTGTGTGCCCTTCCGGTGGTCGGCGTTAGAGGGCTGCAGGCGGGAAAGTGGCCCGTCCCGTTGTCCAGCCCGACTCAGCCCTCAACTCGGACTGCCCGGGAACAGGTGCGTGAACCCGCAAACTTCTCCACCCGCTCCAGGTTCGGGCTCGGGCCCAGCGGCTGCGTAGGCGCCACCCGAGGAGGTAGTATCCGCGCGGCTGCAGGTATGTCTCGCGCTCGGCTTCCCCCTTCTGCTGCAGTCGTGCCCTGAGGAAGGAATGTTTGTGTCTACGTGTTTGTGAATGATAACTAGGGAGTTCTACACCACCATTCTTTGATCTGCTGATTCGTACGCGGCACTTCCCACCATCTCCCTCTCCCTCTCCCCGCAAAAATCAATGAAAATAGCCATCAAAGGGCTTTCGGCTCCCTCCCAACTTCTTGGTCCTCGCCCTGCCAACCCCCATTCTTTTACCTTGTTTTTTTTCTTTTTGGGAGAACAGTTTAAGGGCCGATAAAGACGACCACTGCTCTCCGCATATAACCGGATTTTATTTGCTCAGTGGTAAAAACTTCGGGGGAATTTGGACAAATCATTTAACCACTAGGGTCCTTGTTTTCATCTTCTGTAAAATGAGAGGTTTGGACAACAAATCACTAAGGTTCAGTTGGCAACCATCTCTGAGAAGCCGAAATTGAGTTGAGACATCCAAAAGCTATTGTGGTCTTTGGCTGCTCAAACTAGTTTAAACTGCACCCCCACCCCACCTACCCCCGTAGCATTTAAATTAATAGAAGACATAATAGGTTTATTTTTTATCTTCCCATAGGTGAGTTCCCATAGGTGAGTTGGCTGGATATGTTCTTATCCCAGGACAGCCTCCTGGAAATTGCTTTTTAAAAATAAATCTGAAATAAAGCATTGAAGATGGCTTGATTTGCTTTATTCTCCTAAAAAACAAGTGCAGTAATCCCAAACTCCAATTTGTTAATTTTTTTTTTGCTCATTGAAGTTTTTTTTTAACTTTATTTCAACTTCAAAAAAAATAAAATAGACAAAAGGCAGCAAATTATGGAAGAATTACTTTTAAAAAATCCTGTCCAGGCACATTTATTTTATTTAATCCTGAAAACAAACTCAATTGTTTCTCGAGTGTTCCAAAAGATGAATAAATGAGCACAGATTAGTTACATGACATGACCAAGGCCTCCTTGTTAAGGAAGAAAATAAAAACGTATTCACATCTCTTAAAACTAAATCACATATTCTCTTTTTACCTTTAGCATTGATATAGTACCTTCTTTGCCTTTGCTACAAAAATATTACAACTCAACTATAGTCTGTAAGTTATATTAGTTGTATTTTTCCCATGTGTCACCATATTCTTAACACCTTGTAATAGAGAAACATTTTTGTATTTGTATTATTAACCACAACCCTCATTTACTAGGTTATCCCCCAGCTGTCTTTCAGTTAACATTGTTTTGTTTTTTAATCTCAGGGAAAAAATACAACAGTGCTGTTCTTTAAGTGTTAAGCGTTTACCAGAGCTAACCTCCAGCACCTTTGTAGGGATTCCACTGTACCCACTCTGGAATACCAGACCTTCCCACCATCACCACCAGTTGCACTACACCTTCAGTGTTTTTTCCCAGTCTCAGTTTTGCACTTCAGAACAATCTTCCCTCCTCAGAGTTCACTCCGGACTGTCCTTGCCAAGCTGCAGATATTAATAATAGTAATAGGAGGAGGAAGAGTAATTGCAGTAATTGTATTTGTAGTGGTAGATATTATTAGTGTTAGCCCTTTTTTCATGGTAACCCTCCAGATAACTCTAGGAGCTAGGTACTATTTTTCTTCATTTTGCAGACCAGGAAACTGAATCGTACAGAGGTCAAGGCGCTTGGCTGAGGTCCAACAGTTTGTAAGTGGGAACACTAAGATTTGAATATGGCAGTCTGACTCCAGAGTCTGGGCTCCAAGCTATAGCAGGGGTTCTTAACCTTCTTTGTTTCACGGACCCCTTACTAAGACCACATTAAACTGTGTATTATTTAATAAATATATCACACCCACACCAACACATCCCCACAAGAATAATGTTTTTTGAATGTCAATTCAAGCTCATGGACCCCTTGTTAAGAATCCCTGCTGTAGTGGAAATATAAAATTTATATTTGGCCACTTTTAAATATGAATGTAAGTGATATAAATGGTGATTGAAACCATTTTTATGCTTACTTGTGGCTGTGCAATGAAATATTGCCCCCACATCTTGATTTGTTTTCCCCACTAAGCTCCTTAAGAATGAAGACCAGTGCTTTGTCAGCTCTCTCTCCCCTTTTCAGCATAGTTCAGGGCCTGGGCATGCAGTTATTTATTCATTCATTCTTTGCCTATTCCTACTTAGAATAGCTTATAAAACAAATAGCCAAAACAATAAAATAATTAAGCAAGTAGGATTAAGAAGAAATATGTCTCCCAGTATTACAAGAGCTGCCTGAATCATGTGATCAGCTTTCAACACCATGGATTGCTTTCTTTTTTTCTTTTTTTTTAAAGGAGGTACAGGGTATTAAACCCAGGACCTCATACATGGGAAGCAGGCGCTCAACCACTTGAGCTACATCAGCTCGCCACCATGGATTTCTTTCTCTCACCTATTGGATAAAGCCACAACTCCTTTGTACATCGCAGTTAATGACTTTTACAATTTGCCCCACATACATTACCAACTTTATGTGTTGCTATCCTTGCACTGCAAGACCTAGTTAAATGCCATCTTCATTGTGAAGCCTGACTCATTTCTGCCTCTTAGGGCAAGTAGAATCAATCACTCCTCTGTGCTACGTTCTAGTATTGTAGCTCTTATTCCGTGGTATCAGGTATGTTAGCCTTTTTTTTGGTTTCAAAGAATAGGAGCCAAGGTTTCTTTTGGTTTCATGTGACATAAACAACTCCAACTTGCTTAGGCAAAAAGAGAAATTAAGTGGTCCCTGGTAAGAGCAGAGGTTGAACTGTAAACAGGGACTCAGACATTATCAGGGATGTATATGTGTGTGTCTCTCTCTCACGCGCGCGCACACACACACACACACACACCCCTCCTCCCCGCCCCCTTCAGCTCTCATCCCTGGTTCTTTTGTATATTCTGCTTTATTCTCTCAGGCCAGTTTTTTCCTGGAGGCTAGAACCATGGCTGATGAGAGCTCTTCTACCATTGAGATGCTTCCACTTGAAAAATCTCACAGAAAAATGATGAATGTAGCTTGAATCACAGGCCCACCCCTTGATCCAATCACTGTGTTAGCTTAATTACAACAATTGGTCTGTCTTGGGACAGTACCTACCCTTTGTTCAGAGGCAGCTTTGTTAACAGGACCCTTTGAACCCTTCACCAGCAATTTATGGATCACTTTTTCTTTGCTTTGCCAAACTCACTATCTCTGCCTGTCTTCCAATTCTGCCTCCGCTTCCTCCCTCCTCTCCTTGGGTATCATCAGTCCAGGAGACCAAAAGGAGTAATTTGATTAATCATGGTAATCACCATTATCTCATTATGGGAAAATCACATTGTAACCCCTTAGAGGGGAGCAGTGGTATAGCATTTTGAGATTTGGTCTATCCCACGTAGGTAGGAAGTTTGTACCTGTTTCCCCTATAAGATCTTGAGCTTCTCAGAAACAGGGACTCTTCATCTTGGTATCCCTGGAGCTTAGCTTAGACATCGTAGGTGCTCATCAAGTGTTTGTTGAGGAGACTTTGAATACTGCATGAAAACATTTGAAACTCTCCAAACAGTGCTATTCCCATAGTCACTGGGACTGTTGAACATCAGGAGAGTCAGCCCATGTTCCAAAAGCCAGAGGATGCACTTGGTAGAGACACAAAGGGCTGCTTACATTAACCATTTTCAATAGTAATGAATGTGCATTTTTTAAACCCAATTTCATAATCTAGAGGAATGAGGGTTTACAATTAGGATGGAAATAATGCTGCTGAGTACAAAAACAATACATACTTAATACCCTTCTGAGAGACTGAGTTCTGCGTTTTGTTTTATTTATATTTTTAAATTATAGAAGTGTTTAGAGACTTATGAAATAAGTATTTTGTTTTCTGGAGGTTTTAGCTAGACAAGGTAGATTCTGTAAAGGTAAGAGATGTAAACTTTTCTAGGAAGTGTTTATACATTATATAGTTTGAATAATTGGCTTTAGTATAAAATTACATTTTATAGTAATAAAAATGTTTTATAGGTAATAGAAATGTTTATATACAGGCTATGAATAAATGATTTCAAATACCTCAAACTGAAATATAACGGTAATGATCATTTTTATTTCTGCTTCTATTTTAGATGCCAAAAAGTAGACAGAATGACAGATTGCTAGTGTTCGATCCAAACGGTAAATAATTACTTTAAAAAAATGTGTTTGAACACCATATCAGCCTAAATATTAAGAAGATAATCTACTGAAGTGATTGAGTGAGGTTGAATGACTTAGTAATTAAAATTCTTTAGTACTTTGTCTTTTAAACAAATGCCAAAATATTTGCCAATCAGAAATTTACATTAGAAACATAGCTATCGATAAAATACTGAGGTTATTTTTTTCTTCTCTTTCAGAAAAAGTGATGATTGAACCAAATGAAGCAATGTCAGGGTAAAAAGATGTCTTTGGTTTTGCAGCTCATCTATCACATGCCTTTTAAGCAATTAGAAATAGATAATGCGATCATTTGTCACCCAATTAAATTTGAAAGGCCTGAATGCATGGATTAGCTCTTGAACTTTCGCTTCAGTCAAAGCAATTGTTACTTATTTAGAAAGAAATTTAAAATGAGAAATGAGTATTGATAAAAATGTACAGGTATAGATAATATTCACTTCTACTTTTTAAATGCTTAAACACTGAATATTCTGTATTTTAATTATATAATATAATGGAAAATAGTTCTCATTACTCATTGCTATATCCCTTTGATAGCTGCTTATTTGTTTCAGAATATCTTTTTAAGTGGATATTTAAAATTAAACATATTACTTAACGAGGTGAATCATTACTACTCAATAAAGAAAATAGTCATCCCACCTCATTGAAGAGATCAGTGTTAAAATCACAGTCCAGTTTCGATTTAGTAGTTAAATATTAAGTATCCTCTTTGTTGAAGGCATTGATTCTGATAATTCATCAAAGCCTTTCCTGATATGGTCATCTTGCACCCCCTGGAAAAGAAATTCTGTTGTTTATCCTACGAAAAATTACAGTTTGAAAGCTGATCATAAGGCACGTGCATAGGGATTGATTATTGACAAATTTGTGGGCATTATTCTGATGAAATTACATTTAAACTGATATTATTGTGGTTTATTCTGAATGTCATTGGTGGGAATAAATGCTACCTGGTGTAGCATATATTTTAATTTTCACATTGTCAAAGCTAAAATTAAAATCAGAGTCCAGCTTGGTTTTCATTGCAATTTATATATTAAATACATATTTTCTATTAAAGAGAAAGTAATGTATAGCAGATCAATGACAGAAGATCTTTGTTTATTTTACATTAAATTTTATAGCTAACTGGAAAAAAAATGTCCCATTAAGTATATAAATCTATATGTAATTATATATGTCATATTACATGATTGAAAATATATTTCAATAAAGAATCTAAGAAAATTTTAGTTGTCTTTGGAGAAAATATGAGGTATAACTTTTCAATAAATAAGTATAGACATTAGTCATTAATGAAAAAAATTATTATTGTACCACTGGAGTAAGGGGTCATCTATATTTGCAGGTAGCTGAACCCTCGGAATAAATCAAATGCAGCCTGGGGCCAAAATAGAAAAACAGAGTTACTACTTTTTTCTTTGTCTCATGAATAATTACACCTGCTTATCAAGCTGCTTTTTTTCGAGGGCAAAGTAATCATGTTCCCTTTAATTGGCTTTTAGAGAAGTTTGGGTTGGGTTAGATTGTTGTTCCGAGTGAGTCGGAGCAGAAGTGGTTAGTGTAGCAAATAAGCTGTACAGGTGTGTGTCTTTGCATCAACTCAGTTACCACATCCAGAGTTGAAGGTAATCAGGGCTAGTCCTGGAAAGAATGATCAAATAGGAAAATAGAAATCTGGGGCTACCTTTGTTTGGAGAACAGTGCGACTAACCAGCAAAGTTGATGAAGAATTTTCTCAGTGTAACTTCAGTCCCACTTTCTACCCCCTGCTGGTCCATAATTTGACTGGCAAGTGGGATTTGCCAAAAGGCTCTCTCCAGGTCAGGTTAGGGAAAACTAGTTTTCTTTGCCCAGCCTGTTCCTTGCCTTAATCTTCCAATTCTTTATTACTGTCCCAGTCACAAGGAGTGTGCAGACTGTATAAAACAGGAATTTCAAACTTTCGCACAAACAAAACCCACATTTATCATTTGCTTTCCTCCCCATGGATCCCATGTGTGGAAGATTTTGTTTACCCAACAAAATGTAATTAACTAACTGTTGTCAATAGTAGAAGTAAAATATATTTTTAATGCTAGACAGTATTTTCTAGATGTTGAACCTTTAATCTGCTGGGTCTTTGGTCAAGCTTTCAAGCATACTTAAAAGATGTAAGGGGGAAAATGACTGATGCAAACTATGGCATTCAGCTATTACTGAGACTTAAGAAATTGTGTCTATAGGTTATTGCATTACCATATACTTTATCATCTTTTCTAAAATGAATGACAAGGTATTTCTTATTCTCATTTTTACATTTTAAGTAAATTCCTATTTGGATGCAGACCACGACTGGCAAGCAAACTTTATACCTCAACAAACCAAGTCTCACTTAATGTAGCTAAGAAGTTGTCAGAAAAGTAAGTTTCAGTTGATTTTGATTTTAGGCACAAATTTGACAAATATAAAATATAAATTTCCTGAAAAAAATAAATCTT
The DNA here is from genome assembly GCA_004027955.1 of Chaetophractus vellerosus. Classification (NCBI taxonomy): domain Eukaryota; kingdom Metazoa; phylum Chordata; class Mammalia; order Cingulata; family Chlamyphoridae; genus Chaetophractus; species Chaetophractus vellerosus. The sequence continues at coordinate 5,123 of PVKH010032104.1, read as the reverse complement.
TAAAAATAAATAAATAAATAAATAAACTAACTTTAGCAGGTAGTGAATTAATACCTTCCATTGCCAAAAGATATTTATTATCGCATAAAGTAAGAATTTAAATCTTTCCTCAGTTTTAACAATATTTAAAGTTATGAAAGAGATCTTTCAGAGAATACTAGTGATGTATGTTTTTTAATGATTAGAGGCATTATTACCATAAATAATGTCATCTTCTCAAATGGTTATTTTTCCACCAAGCCTGTGTGCCTGCCTCACAAAAATTCCCTGCTTCAATACATTGCCTATTTATTGACATGAGATTCCAGGTTTAAAGGCTACAAGGGAAAGTTAACTCATTTTTATTTCAGCCACTAAATGAGAAAAGCTGGCAATTTTATATTTTAACCAAGAGTTAATATTAGGGTTGGATTCTCTCCATAAGTGTGGCATTTAGTCGTGGTAGGAAATTATTTATAACTTAAGAAAATCCAAGCCTTGTATTCCTTAAATATTTTTACTCCATCAAATCACAGTGATGTGCTAAAGACATTTATACAATTGCTTATGTGCTCTATGTTCAAGAATTCTGAAAAGATTCTAAGAATCTTGACACAATGAAAGATACCATGTAGAAATAGAATTTTAATCAGTAAAAAATATTTTTAATGATTTTCCATAAAGATACTGCATTTTAGCTATAGAGTTTATTATAGTATGTGTTTATATTGAATATGTGTTGTGTATGTGTTTATGGACCCATGTAAAACATTAAAAAGAATTGTGACCTAGGGAAGTAATTTCTTTTTTCACTGTCTAACATTTAGGAAGGAAGTCTCTTCAAAGAATATTAAAAATAAAGTCGCTTCAAAGAATGCTGAAAATAGAGTCTCTTCAAAGAATATTGAAAATAAAGATACATTAACAAATCTACATTCTAACCTATGGTCATCTTCCCTCTTAAAAGAAAGCCCAGGTAATAACATTTCTTTTTATTTAATTGGGTAACTGAGGCTTCTCATTCAGCCTTTGGAAAGTCTAGGGTGGGTCCTGGGAGTCAGTTTTCAAATTTATGTACTCAGTGATACTGATATGCAGCCAGGTGTGGGAGCAACAGTATACATTATATAAGATAATGATAGAGTATTAAATTCTAGAGTGAATTAAAATGCCTGTGAAAGCATTGACAAGTTCCATTCATCCTACAACTGCTTGAGTCCCAGGCACAGGTTTACAAGCTGTGAATACAATAGTTGGCAAAATAAACAAGGTCCTTGCCCCTATGAAATTTATTCTAGTGGAAGACAGCACTCTATTAAAAACGGAATAATAAAAAGCAAACACAAACAAATCAGATAATTACAGGTTGTGATGGGTGCTATAATGTATAAGTAAAGGGCACCTGGAGAGAGGACTGCTTTAGCTCTAGGGATCAGGGAACTTCTCTGATGATGCCCAGTAAGTGTTTGTGAAGTGAATGTGCATTGTCTATGGCATCACATGAACTCCTGCTTCCCTATTATGACCTTCCCCTGATGATATCAGTGTGATGAGTTAGTCAGCCGGCTGGGTATACATTAGAAGATCAGGGTGGTGGTGAGCCAATGGAGACTGTAAAAGAAACAGAAGCAGGTAGATGGCCTGAAGAGTCCAGCCATCCTACACTTGTAGTACTTGTTATCTCTTGTCAGGCGTGGTACTTTTTGTTTTAGAGCAGTAATTTTACTAACTTTTTTGTCTGTGTTTTTCTTAACATAGTCCTCTCTCTAACTCTCCCTGATGTCTTCATTTTCTTCTAACACTAGTGTTTCTGCATTATTTAAAGTAGCTTATGGCCACACCAGGCACTCAAAATCTTACAAGAACAAGGGTAGATATAATACAAGTTCAGTTTGAAATTCTGAAAGATCTCCATAAAGCCAAAGGAGTCAGCAAGCTCACCCAAAAAGCTCAGTGTTTCCCAAAGAGATAATTTTAAGAAATATTTAATGTATTTTAATAAAGTAAACCATACTTTATTAGTATTGTATTTATTTTAATGTCAGTAAGAAAAAAATATATAAGACATGGTTACAAATAAGGAATCAAACTGACTTCCACATCTACCACTTATTAGCTTGTGTGACATTGGGCAGGTTATTTAAACTCTGTCCCTCAGTTGCCTCATTGGAGTGTTGAAAGAATTAAATGAGTTAATATATGTAAAGTGTTCAGAAGAGTGCTGGCATATACTAAGTTTATTATCATTATTAATGCATTCATCACTTTCATGGATGACAATGTTTAGGATCTGGCAAAATTTTATTAAAAAGTAAATGGAGTCAAATAAAAATATTAAGTAAGAGTATAAGTGATACTTGGAAATGGCAAAATGGATGAAGATAGTATAAGAATTACAGAAGTTTGGGAAAGAGTACAATAAATTGTGCCGTGGAGATTTTACCTCTTAAATATTTCTCTAATCCATCTATTCCTCTCTGCCCCTATTATCACTGTCCTATCACCTACCACATAAAATCTATCTCACCTGGACTTTTTAAAAGTGACTTCTAACCTCTCTTCTTGCCTGTTTTTTTGTCTCCATTCACCGTGTTATCAAAGTGTTCTTTCAGAAATGCAGATTTGGCCATGTTTGTTTCCCGATGTAAAATCTTTCACTGGTATTCTATTCATTCTTAGGATAAAGTCCTAAATCTGTGGCTCCTAGCTCCTGGCTTCTGGCTCAAAACTCTCTATTATCTGGCCAGTCCCAGAGGCAGCCACCTCTGCCACCATTTCAGCCACAACCTTGACCCTTAAGCAACACCAAAGTGCTTGTAGCTCCACATACCCTCTTCTTTCTTATTGGCTCATGCCTGTCCTTGGAAAAGCATCGGTCTACTCAGACTGGACAGTTCCCGACTACTCCCCTGACTGGGTTGGGGTCCTCCTTGGTTCTCCTCCTTACCTAGTATACGTCTCTATCACCATACTTTCATGCTGTTTTATAATTTATCCATTATGTTTCTGACTCCCCATTTAGAATGTGAATGAGTAACTGAGGTTAGGGGCTGTCTATTTTTGAGTTTGTGGGACTCAGCATAGTGCCAGGCACTGAATGGGTAGTCAGTAATACTTCATCTATATTTCATCATAGATACTGTATCATTACATTTTTTAAAATCATTAAAAATGTTAACTAACTTCTGGTTATATCCAGAATACATTTATCTCTTCTTTGTGTGTGTGCGTAGAAAAAGAGAACTTTGTTCTCAGGTATCCAAGAATTGACATGACTCTGACCCTTGTAAGAAGAATTGTTTCTCAACCTCTGCAGTCTTACTCTCCAAGCTCTTTAGTATTTTTTACAATTTAGAAAATATATTTCTGGAGGTAGATGAGCATTAATTTCTTTTCTGTCAAAATTAGTATATCCTGTCCAAATGAAACATTTACCATTTATTAATATTTCCAGTACAAAACATGCTAACATCAGCCCAATACAACTGGTTTCAACTCTTTTTCCTCTTTCATTTGGTGGTTTTATTACCTTTCTTGGAAGTGGAAATCAGGTAATTTTACTGCAGTTCTCTTTAGTCATGAAAAAAACTCCAGAGCAGAAAGCTGTATGGTAAACATGTACATTTGTTACCTCATACCTTAGGTTTCATTTCTGAACTTTTTTGATGTTTATTAAATTATATTGATTCTGTTGTAGGTGAAGTGAGCAAAGATGTAATCATTGAAAAGCAGGAGAAAAATAATGAACATTGCCTTCTGGCTACTGATGATAAGTTGTCAGAATCAACAGATGATGATGGTGAAGATGATACCAATGATGAAGATGATGAAAAAAGTAACCAGCATACTCGTGCCCCATTAGAGTTAATGGCAGAAGTAAGTTTTACTTGTGCATTATAATTTAAGAAACTTAAAAATATTGAAATAACTAAGTAGTTTGTAGCCTTGAGGATTAAAAAATATATAGTTAAAAGACCATTGTGTGCATACAGAATCTTGCCTGACAACTCATCTCTCTTACCACTTTTGCCAAGTTAGAGGTGAAAGATTCTGGAAGTGACATACAGTATTTTGGTAAGGCAGAGGCAGGAGTAAAACAAGTTTTGGTATAAAACTCTTAAAGAACCTTTACTAAATGCTTTCTATGTACTGGGCAACATGCTAGTTGCTGAGGATAGAGAGGAAAATAAAAAAAATATGTCCTTGCCCTTGAGAACTAACAAGCACATGTATAAATCATTACAATGCAATGAAATATGTGCTTGTAAAAGAATTTACAAAGTTCCCTGTGAACAGGGACAGTTAAGCTGTATGCACCCCAGAAAAACATATTCTTAAATTTAATCCATTCCTATGGGTGTGAACCCATTGTAATTGGACCTTATGATGAGGTTAATTCAGTTAAGGTGTAGCTCTCCTCAATCAGAATGGTTCTTAATCCTATTTCTGGAGTCCTTTATAAGCTGAGTAAAATTCACACAGACAGAAAGCTACGGGAAGCAAGAGGCTGGACATCAACAGAACCTGGGAGATACCAGGAAAGGCTGCCATGTGATAGAGGAGCCAAGGATTGCTGGCAGACAGCCCTAAAATGCTAATCTTCAGAAAGAAAGCATTGCTGTGATGATGCCTTGATTTAGACTTTCTTTTAGCTTTAAGCCATGAGCAAATAAACTCCTGTTTCACCCAACCCCATTTCATGGTATTTTCTTGAGCAACCTGGGAAACTAAAACCATGACTGTAGGTAGGAGTTTGGTATTATTTATGAATTCCAAAAATAGATATTGGATTATATTTGTAAACTGGTCCGTTTCTCTGGGCATATTAGATTGTATTAACTTCAGAGGTTTCACTTTGACTTGATTAAATTATTAATTAGGGCTCTGTCTGGGCCACGCAGTAGGATGTTAAGTCCTACACAGAGAGAAAACTACAGGGCAGAAGAGAGAGTTGGAGTTTTTTTGGTGCTGGAGCTCCGGAAAGTAAACACACAGGAAAAGAACACAGAAGAATAGAGACAGCTCCATAGACACCGCAGAGACCCCGGGAAGAGAGAGAGCCTGATAGTCTACAGCTGACCTTGTAGAGAGAGCACAGCAGCTGAGCCTGGAAAGAATCAAGCCCGGGGGAGAGAGACAAGCCT
>PVKH010032103.1:0-12221 GCA_004027955.1 Chaetophractus vellerosus | reverse complement strand
TCTGCTTCTCTCTAATCTCTGCTTCTACTTGAGTCCACCCCCACCGAGGGGTGGGGCTCAACGTCTCACTGACGTGGCAATTAACGCCCTACTCATAACTTAATCATGCCCAGATGAACAGATGAGCTTACAAACATAATCTAACTTATATTTTTGGAATTCATAATTAATTCAAACTCAAACCACTACAGATACTAAGATTGTTGACTTTAAATCTTTCTTCTTTTCTAATATATGCATTCAGTGCTATAAATTTCCTTCTAACTACTGCTTTTGTTGCATCTTGCAAATTTTGATAGGCTGTATTTTTGTTTATTTCAAAATATTTTTAATATATCTTGAGTTATTTAGAAGTGTGTTGTTTAATCCTCAATATTTTGGAATTTTTCTAGATGTCTTTCTGTTTTGATTTCTACTTTGATTCTATTGTAGTCTGAGAACATTCTTTGTACAATTTCTTTTTTTGGCTTATTTTTATGAAAAAATATGTCATAAAGTTTTTTTTTCCTTAGGGAGAAAACTTGGAACATGTTTAATAAAATTGAAAAAGCAATAGTAAGGTGTCTTAACTTGAAAAAGATTGGGAATCACTGGTTTACAAGTTATAATCAGTCAAAAGAACAACTGATTCAAAATAACAGCCACAGTTAGCTGATTTATGCCAATGGCAGCAAACAACAGGATCAACTAGGGCAAAAGAAATAAGTGTGTGGAAGCCCTGATAAGTGTTTTAACAGACTGATTCACTGAGACATTCAGTATACATATATCTTGCTTTAAACAACACAGAAGTTCCTGAAAAGTTATGTGTAAATGAAATAATTGCAAACATACTAGGAGAGCTTGAAGGAATTTGGGGTGAATTCTTTTGTGAATAACCACTTTCAGTTTTGTAAATTAAAGAATTTGCTTTGCTTAAGGTGAAGTATACCCAACTGCTACCCCTCTGAACTGAGGCATCAGCATATTCAGCTAACAGTGCTCCAACTGTGGCGGTGGCACAATTTCCAAGTTTGTGTTTCTATTAAGTAGTGTTAAGATATAGTCAGCCAGAGAATCCAGCTGCATCTGGCAAAGCAGGCCTAAGGGTGGGATAACTACCATTAACAATAATTCCAAGTCAACAAATACTTATTATTTTTATTTTTTATTATTTTTATTTTTAAGACGCTTTAGATTACATAAATATTACATCAAAAATATAGGGCATTCCCATATACTCCCCTCCCTCCTCCTCCCACATTCTCCCCCATTAACAACATCTTTCATTAGTGTGGTACATTTGTTACAATTAATGAACGCATATTGAAGCATTGCTACTAACCATGGACTGTAGTTTACAATGGTTTACACTTTTAACCACACAATTTTATAGGTTTTGACAAAATGTTTAATGGCCTGTGTCTATTATTGCAATGTCATGTAGGTTTTGAGCCTGCTTTCTGCCAAGCACAGGAGTAAACCTCATATTCATTGCAGATCTACTTCCTTTCTCTAAAATCTTGAGTCAGGGGCTAGGCCTGGAACCTCAAAAGAAAGAAAGACTTCTAATCCTCAAAACTGGCTTTAACCAAATTAGCTGCCTAACTCCTTCAAATTGGTGTGGATGACAATGGAAGTATTGTATTAGTCAGTGTTCTCTCTGGAAACAGAATCAACAGGAGATAGCTGTCAATAATATAAGATTTTATGAGTCTCTCACATGACCATGGGGATGCACAAGTCCAGGTTACGCAGGCAGGCTGCAAACCAGGGGCTCCGATGAAAGTCCAATGAAGGTCCTCTGTGAGTTTCTGGGAGATGTTGGCTGTCCAAAGACGAGCTGGGAAATTCTCTCTGAATGTTGAAATCACTTCCCCTTTTAAGGCAGTCAACTGATTGGATAAAGGCGTCATCCATTCTTGATCCAATTTCCCTGATTGATGCAGATGTAATCAGCCATCCATGCAGTAAACTCACTGGTGATCGAAGTCCATAAATGCTTTTGTATTACAATTAGCCCAGTGCTTGCTGGACCTAATACCTGGACACAATTACCTGGCCGAGTTGACACATTAGCCTAACACAGAGATGAACATTTCCATGGTTGATATTTAACAGCATAAAAATCACAATTCATATAACTGGTTAGTGAAAAATTTTGCTGGTGACAAATATTTTTCAAATAGTTCCTTTTTTTTTTTTTTTTTTTAAATTTACCCTAAACAGAATAGATTCTCAGGCAAACTCTGTGGAACAAAGTCACTGATGCTCTCAGGTTGGGTGAAATATTTCAGTCCTGCTGATAGAAATAAACATTTCTTTCCACCCACTGTAATTTTACACTCATCCTATTCAACAGCAGTGATGCTTTGGGCACGGAATAAGCATGGTAGTACCAGTTCCAGTCAGTTTTTTCACTGTAAATAAATGCAAACCTCACTTTGCCTATGGCCTCCATTTTATGTGCCTAATTTCTACCAGGCCCAAGTCATATCTAATCAGTTAGGCTGATGTTCATTCTCTCTCTCTCTCTTTTTAAATGCTTCTAATAACAATGCTGCCTATATATGTACAAGTGTGAATGGAAAGAGTATGTGATCTGTATAGTCTTTTCTAGACTGAGTATACTAATAATTAGTAAATAATTTAGGAATAAGTAGTCATTTAAAAACTTGTGTTTTTCTTAAAAAGAAAAAAAAAACCAAACACCTCACTTTCTATCATTTAAGAAAATGTGTCTGGAAAGTGCTCTATTAATGTCCAATGCTGTTCCCCACCCAGTCCCACCCATTCAAGACCTGCTACAAATGCTGGATTGAGTCCATATCAAGTAATTTAGCAGTACTGAGAGTTTTCAAATAGAAACAGTGTTACTGACTTCTTCATATTGAATAACAAAATAAAGGTAACTCTGGTCATCATTAAAAATGGCAAAAATCAGAGGCTCGAAGAAATTATCCACATGAGAGTCATACAGGTAACTGGTGACACTGCTGGGATTGGCAGGAAGTGGCCTTCACATGCCGTGACTGCCCATCGTGTACCTGACCATCAGCACTTTGGCCAGAAACAGGAAACAGACTCCTTTGGAGGACTTCTTAGAAAAGTTATGAGAGTAGCTTGCCTTCTTTGCAAAATAACTGCTTCGTCCAATCATAGTAGCATGCTTTCCACAGAGTGGAGGACCAAAGCTGTGCTTGTGCTTGCAGATTGCGTCTACCACATCCCAGGATGCTCCATGAAATACATATCTCTTGTTTATGATTCTGTCACAGCCAAACATTTTCCTGTTTATCCCTTTTTCATTTTATATTTCTCCCAAAGAAACTGGGTTTGGCCTCTCAATATTTGCAAACTTCTATGTTTAAATTCACACACAGTTTCATGAAAGAGATTATAAATGATTCAATAACTTTTTTTCCTCTGCAGAAACAGGCACATGGGTGAAGTCCTAAGATGGATGCATATAAATCCAAGTTTCAGCATAGAAGTTTGCCTAGGTGACCCCATCTGGGTAGATGATTTATGAGGAGGCTGCTTCAAGAGTGGAGGATCCTGTGTGGGAACACCACCAAGTATCTGTAAATATGGAAGTAGCATAAAACAGGAGGGGAAGAGGGGTCTCCTTTTCGCTTCTCTCCCGAAGAATGGGTTGTGAACGATGTAAAAATCGGACTTCTTTAGACTCCAAGAATTGGCTTCTTCAGTTAATCAAATAACAGACTCAGAATACTCTGTCCATCAAAAGCGGTACCTACAGAAGTATTTCCAGACTGTGTGGTAAGTAGAGTTGAGGTTGCTAGAGGGTGGTGTGGGTAGTCTTTGTACTTGGTTAAATTCAGTTGTTTCATATTTATCTGTAGCATTCAAATCTGCCCAGAAATTCTTATCTTATGAATGAGCAGCCTGAGAGAACCAAGGACAGGACTAGCGTCACAGCTCAGTGGGCTTGTGGGCAGTGTCCGCACCCAGAATAGGCGTGGAGGGCGGGTGCGGGCATCTAGGGGCCACCGGCCAGGGACTCTGGGGGCCGTGTATGGCATTCCACTACCGCCAGCGCAGAAAGCCACGACCACACTCCAGATCTTGTTCCTGTATGATTTCTATTATTTTAAATTTGTCAAGGCATGTTTTATGGCCCAGGATGTGATGTATCCTGATGAATGTTCCATGTGTGCATGAGAAGAATATGTATTCTGCTGTCGTTGGATGAAGTGTTCTATAAATGTCAATTAGATCCATCTGATTTGTGATGCTGTTCAGTTCAAGTATATTCTTTTATTTTTTTTTAGAGATTTATTTATTTTATTACATATCTCCCCTTCCCCCCACTGCGGCGATGCGCTGAGACTGGTCACTGCGCAGGCGAGCTTTCCCCGCTTGTGGGTGGCTTCTGCGTCCATTCACGGCCGGCTTTCAGTTCGCGGGTGGCTGGCTGCGCTCCATTCGTGGGCGACCTGCCCTGCCCGTGGCGGCTTTTGCCTGTCCGTGGCAGTTTTTTGCCCTGCCCACGGCGGCTCCGGCCCACCCATGGCGGCTTGCCATTCTCCAGGCGGTCTGCCCGCTAGGAGAGGTCCCCGGGAACCGAACCCGGGGCCTCCCATGTGGTATGCCGGTGCCCTATCCACTGGGCTATCCAGCCGGCCCCTCAAGTATATTCTTACTGATTTTCTGCCTGCTAGTTGTCATTTACTAATAAAGGGGTACAGAAGTTTCCAGCTGTAATAATGGGTTTTTCTATTTCTCCTAGAAGTTCCATCATTTTTTAAAAGTTAGTCCAGTAAAAAGTATTTTACTGGTAATGGGGGGGAAGAACAGAGCTTGCTGAGAATTTGGAGAGAAGGGTGGAAACACCCGCTGAGATTTGATGCGGGTTCCTTTAAGGCAGAGAGAGCCTCTAACATTTTTTACCTCATGTATTTTGATGCTCTATTGTTAGGTGCATACACATTAAGGATTGCTATGCCTTATTTGAGAACTGACCACCCTTTCTCATTATGTAATGCCCCTCTTTATTCCTGAAAATTTTCCTTGCCCACAAATCTGCTTTGTTTGAAATTAACATAGCTACTACAGCTTACTTTTGATTACTGTTAGTATGATATATATTTCTCTGTATCTTTACTTTTAATCTATCTAGGTCTTTATATTTAATGTAGGCTTCTTATAGAGAATATATAGTTCTATCTTTTTTTAAAGCACTCAGTCTCTTTCTTTTAATTGGTATATTTAGACAATTCACATTTATTTATTTATTTATTATATATCCCTCCCTTTCTGCTTGTTCTTGCTGTGTTCATTTTTGCGTTCTTCTGTGTCCGCTTGTGTCTCCCTGCTGCGGCGACCCGCCAAGTCAGCTCACTGTACGGCGGCCTTGCCTGCTTATGGGCAGCTTGCCTTGCTCACGGGGGCTTGCCCTGCCCATGGTGGCTTTGCCCTACCCACAGCAGCTTGCCTTCTCAAGGCGGTCTGCCTGCTCAAGGGGGCCCCGGGAACCAAACCCGGGGCCTCCCATGTGGTAAACCAGCACCCTACCAATTGAGCTACAGCCGGCCCCTAAACCATTCACATTTAAAGTTATTGATATTGTTGGATTTATTTCAATTGAGCATTTACTATGACTCCATTTTCCCTCTTCTCTTAGCATTTCAATTATGCTTCTTTAATTATTGTAGTGGTTGCCCTGGAGTTTACAATACACATTTACAACTAATCTAAGCCCACTTTCATTAAACACTTCACTGCTTCACAGGTAGTACAGGTACTTTATAACAAGCTAATCCCAATTCCTTACACCTGTCCTTTGTAACAAAGTCTGCTTATCCATAAGATATGATCATCCAACATAGTGTTACTATTATAATTCTGAACAAAATGTTTTCTATTAGAACAGTTAAGAATGAGAAAAGAAAAATATTTTATTTTACTTTCATTTATTCTCTCTCAAATGGTCTTCTTTTTTTTAACATAAGTCCAGGTTTCTGATCTATATCAGAGAACTTCTTTTAACATTTCTTGCGAATTCAGTCTACTGGAAATAAATTCTCTCAATTTTTTGTTTGTCCAAGAAAGTATTTCCCCTTCAGTTTGAAGAATAACTTTGCAGGTATAGAAATTTAAGTTGGTGTTTTTTTTTTTCTTTAACCCTTTAAATAATGCACTCTTTCCTTGCTTGTTTGGTTTTTGAAGATAAGTCCATGTAATTTATCTTTATTCCTCAAGAGGTAAAGTTTTTTCCCCTCTAGCTTCCTTTCAAAGATTTTCTTTGTCTTATTCTGCAACTTAAATATGCCTAGATATAGAATTTTTTGTGGGGGAGAGTATTTATCATGCTTGGTATTCTCTTAACTTACTGGAGTGGTGGTTTGGCACCTATCATTAATTTTGGAAAATTCTCAGTAATTTGAATATTACTTCAAATATTTCTTTTGTTCCTTTCTCTTTTTTCTCCTTCTAGCATTCCCATTGTGTGTTTATTTTACCTTTTGTAATTGTCCCATAGTTTCTGAATATGCTATTTTATCTTTTTTATTATTTTTTTCTTTTTGAATTTCAATTTTGGATGTTTCCACTGACATATCTTCAAGCTCACTGATTCTTTCCTCAACTGTGTCCAGTCTACTGGTGAGTCCATCAAAGACAGTCTTCATTTCTGCTAAAGTGTTTTTGATTTCTAGGATCTTCTTTTGATTCTTACTTAGAGTTTCCATCTCTCTGCTTACATTACACATCTGCACTTGCATGTTGTCCATTTTTTTCTGTTAGGGCTCTTAACATATTCTTCATAGTTATTTTAAATTCCCATTCTGATAATTCTAATATCTCTGTAATATCTGAATCTTGCTCAGGTACTCATTGTCTTTACAAACTGTTGTTTTGTTTTGTTTTGTTGCCTTTTAGTATGTATTACAATTTTTCACTGGAAGAAAGGACATGGTGTACTCAGTAAAAAGTGACTAAATTACCTTTAGTCTGAGGTTTTATGCTTACTTGGCCAGATCTTAGGCTGTGTTTACTGCTTTCTGTAGCTATAGGTATGAGACACTAAAGTTTCCTCTTGGGTCCTTGACTTAGTGTCTCCATGTTGTGTCTGAGCCTTGTAGTTCTTTCCATTTAAATCCCCTGTTTTTAAATAAGAGCTCTTTTGATTTTGTGGTGAGGCATGGGGGGAAGGGAAACATTCTATAATCCTATAATTTGATCTCAGTCTTTGTGAGCCTGTGCCCCTGGGCTTGACCTTCACAAGTATTTTTTCAGCTTTTTTCTGTTTCCCTTAGATGAAACAAGGAAGATAGAGGGGACTGGAATTCAGTATTTCCCTTCCCATATATCATTTAAGCTCTGGTAAAACCCAAGTCAATTAGGCTTCTGTAAAATCATTTCCCCTGAGGGCACTCTTTTGTTAAAAAGAACAGAATGTTCTGGGATTATTTTTAGATGGTTATCATTCCCCTGCCCCTGCTGAAAGCAGTAGGGGATTTTCACTGTGAGAACCTAAAGGGCCTGTTGGAGGTAAAACTCAGGAGTGGTTTACCTTGTAACCTCAATTGTCTAATGGATCTAAGAAAAAGAATTGTTTTTCAGTTTTTTCAACTTTTTACTTTTTCTTGGGAAGTGAGAGACTTCTTTCAAGCTCCTTGTATGTCAGACTGGAAACTTTAAGTCCTACTTCATTTTTTTATTCCTTGAAGCTTTCTTTTGGAAAAATGGGTAGTTTTGCCCTGTAGAATTCCTTCTGGTCTAGATTTTACCTATTGAGTACTCTTGATGCTATTTGCCATGTCTCTCTGTCTCTTGTATTTTGTGTAAATTAGTAGATGGATAAGAGGCTTGATCAAATTCTGGATTGATCCTTTGACAAGCGTATCTCATAGTGGTGCCATGTACTTCAGAAGGATGTCTCTCCTTTTGTGATATTAACTACCATTGATAATCACTACCTAGATCCATTATTTCCCTAGGAGTTACAAAGTGGTGACCTAGTTCTTTCTTTCCTTGTTTATTTATTAGCTAAAATACTTCTATAAAGAAAAATTTCCCACCACAACTATTTGTTCCCTGAGGTAGTGACTAAGACTGCCTTGACTTCTCTTTCACTTGACTAAATCTTAGACAGGTTTCACCCTGACTCCAGGCCCCTTTCCTCCTTCTCACCAGGCCCTTACCCTATCCAGGCAGCTCACTAGTTAGGCAGTTCCTTATCGCCCCCTTTCTGGCCTTTACAGACTTCTTTGTGTAATTACTATGCAAAGAAAATAATTTCAAACCAAGTGGTCCTAATCGAAACCTCAATAATTACCCACCCCATGATCAACCCTCCTTACTATGTTCCAGGGCTTTTCTTCCCTCTGACCCACTCTTAAACCCTAGAGTTTGTGGCCCTTTGTTTTCACTGAATCGAGTTCTACTCTCCCACTCCCCATCCAACCAAGCTACAGCAGCCCTAAATAAAGCTGTCCTTGCCTTTTTAATAGTTTAACATTATCTGGTACAGCTTTTTCTTTGATAGTAACTTGGAAAGGAGGATTTATGATTGAGATTATTTCTCTTAATTTACAAGTTGTCAAAATAGTGACTGAGGGATTTTAAAGTATCATTATGAACTCATAGATATCAATATATTTGTGTTTTAAGCCATCACAGTTATTAACCTTTTTAAATACACAAATTTTTCTGACTGTGGCCAGTGGTAGACTCTTCAAGTCCTAACCTTTGAAACTTTACTTGCTCTCAGTTATGACAAGGTAATTCAGGTTAAGCATGTATGTTTCCTGCCCCAGACCTGGAGTTGGCCATTTCTTCAAGAAATCCTAGTTCCTTTAATGGGAAATAATATTTGGAGACTCCAATACAGGAAATAATAGAGTTCATTGTTCCTTGTCTTTAGGCCTTTTCATGGACAGAGTTTTGTTTTAAGGATAAAATATATTTGGGTTCATGCTTTCAATTCAAATTTAAGATCACGCAGTGTTTTTACATATCTTCAATCTTTCATCTGTATCTCCTTTCTCGCATAATAAAAGTTACACTACCATAATTATTCTGCTTTATTTGAAAATACACATACTGCTCTCAATAAAAATGCCAAGATGACTTCCAACAATATGATTACTTAAAACTGTTTAAATCATTTTGCAGCTCCTTTTGTCCACTAGGCATGGATAGTCAAATCACTTCATTCCCAAAATCACTTGGAAAATTCCTTTCCATGAGATATGCCTCCAATTTGATTTATAGGGTCATGCATTTCATCTTCCTTTATATTTTAATGTTACTTTATATTTATTTTGTTTTATTAGTAGGTTATTATATAAATCTGAAGCCAAAATCTATAAAACAACTCCACCTTACTTCCTCTTTCCTCCTATAGTTAACTATTTCTTTTGACTTCTTGATGATAAATTTTCCATTTAAAAAAATCAGCAAATGAATATTTATATTTGCATCTCTTCCTTTCCTTGGATAAATAGCATGCACTACATTATTTTTCATCCACCTTGCCTTTTTCACACAATACCTGCTGGAGATCATGCTACAGTGGTTTAGAGAAAAATACCTTATTCCTTCTTAGAGTACACCAAAGGATTGAGGTATCACAGTTTATTCACCTAGTTCCCTACTGATGGGTGTTTAGCTGGTTTCCAGTCTTGCAAGTGAAAATTGCTGCATTTCATAGCTTGGTGCACATATCTTTTCATATATTTAGCTGACATAACTTTTAGATTCTTAGAGATGGGATTGCTGGGTGAAAATGTACATGTATAAAAACTTTTGCTAGGTATTGCCAATATACCCTTCATAGAGATTGTAACTGTTTGCATTTCCACTTAAAATATAAGAAAATGGGAGAGTGCCTTTTTTATACAAATGTGCCAATTTAATATGTTGTCAAAGTTTTGGACTTTTGACAATCTGAAAGGTAATAATAGTATTTCAGTGTGGTTTTATTTGCATTTCAATGAAGTTGAACATCTTCTGTGGTTACTTATCATTTGCATTTCTTTTTCGGACTGTACATATCATTAGCATTCAAGACTCTCCAGTGACATTTATGCATTTTTGGTAAGAGAAATAGGAAACCATTGATGGGATTTGAAAACAGAGGTAACTTGATCATACGTACATTTTGAAAAGAATCACTGTGCTTGTAACATGAAGAACAGATTGGAGAGAGGCAAGAGTGGAACAGATGGACCAATGGGAGGGTATAGGTATGGTCTAGGTAACAACTGGAATGAAGTAGGAGTCACGATATATTCAGAAGAGAAAAGTGACAGCATCTGGTATAGGACCAAATTCAGAGAAAGAAGGAAGAGAATACCATAATAACTCTTAAGAGAACAAGAAAATAAGAAATTTTCCCTTTTGCCATTTCCTCTTTCCTTTTCTCTTTATAGAACATCTTTTGTATGTTTTCCTCTTTATATGAAATCCCTTTTCAGTTTAATAGTGAAATGGATTTGAATTAAATTTTTGAAAAATATGAAAATGTATTTACTGAAATAATGTGTGCTAAAGAGATTTCAATGAGTTAAATTGAACATCTGGCATTTGGAATGTGTTTAAAGTTTTGTCTGCATATGGCAAATTCCCTAGCTTCTCAAATGGGAAGTTCTTCCTCTCCCTAAATCCTGAGTAAAACAGGAAAACAAAAACATGTCCTGAAAGTCCAAATAGTCTGCTGGAGAATTTAATTAATACTGATTCTTATGGTAGAAATATTGCAGTGCGGGTTGAATTTTTTGCAATTTTATCCTTACCTACCATCCTAACCCTGTCCGTATGTTCTAAGCAGGTCATTATGCTCATCCCCAGCTGCACATGCCCTATTTGACGAGTGGAGGAATTTTTATGGCACTTCTCCCCCTTCAACACTAATCTGAACCCTACATGCATTTCACAATTCATATTTTAAAATATTCCTGTATTCTTAGAAACTTCTCTATATATTCTTAACACCCACGTGGGCTTTTCTTATTTTAAATGACAGGAGAGCACCAAGCAGTGTAGAGGTTGAGTGTGGGAGGGAGACTGGAGCACAGGAGACAAAAATGATGGATTTAATTAAGAAAAGACTACCTGGGTTTTTTGCATTTTATGCATTTTCCATGAATCTGAAGTTAATTTAGCTGTGAGAACCTGACAAGATTATTTAACTTCTTTGAATCTCAGTTTCCCCATGTGTAAAATATACCAAATAATGCCAGAGTTAGTTCCTTTGTAGAGTTGTTAAAGAAAGACTTAAGGACATATAGTAAAATGGTACAAGTAGTAAATCACTGTGAAGAATTTTTGCCACATTTTTACATACCTATCTTACTTTTGTCTTTTGTATATTCAGTTGCACTCAGAAGTTTATAAAAGTAATTTTTTTCTGTCAGTTCTTTAGAACATAGAATGCATCTTCCAATGAAAACAATTTTGGAATTTTGGAATTTAGGCTCTGATCACACAGCCTGTATAATTTGAACTATATCAGATATGGATATGAATGTGTGTGTGAATATGTTGAGTAAAATAAGTGATATATATGGCAAAATTGATGAAAATATTGTTGCACAACTACTAGAAGTGAAAGTTGATTTAAAGAAAGATAAAATTTAATCAGAACGATAATTTGAAAAATAATACTGATTACTGGTACTTGAAGAAAAGTGGGTTTAATTAGAGGAAGTGCAGGAAATAGATACCTTTTACACAGATTCTGAAGGAAATGTCTGAACACTTAAAAACATTTTAGAAATTTATGGCACACATTTGTAATTAGACATTATTTAATTTCAGAACTTTCTTGATACAGATGAATAATCGTCAACACAAGTCTTTAATCTTTCTCATGATGTCTTGATGAAAGGTGATTTAACAAAGATGAGACAGGAAGGTTGTTTCCTAACACATTTACAGGAAGTGGCAGATGGAAAAGCTTAAAAGAATAATTTGATAGCCACCTCTTATTGTATGGTTAAGTTGGGTCAGAGAAAAGGTTGGCTTATATTCTGTAAATACTAATACTTAATCTCTTTGCTTGCTATTGTTTACAGTCAACTTTTTAATAAAAGGATAACATACATATTTTTTTTATTTTTTATATTCATTTAATTTTTTTATTTATTTCATTTTTTTTCAGGAGGTTGCAGGGACTGAACCCGGGACCTCATACATGGGAAGCAGGTACTCAACCACTGAGTGGCCCCGGCTCCCCAATATACATATTTTTTTTTTAAGATTTATTTATTTTA
>PVKH010032102.1:0-12219 GCA_004027955.1 Chaetophractus vellerosus | reverse complement strand
GAGCTGGGAAATTCTCTCTGAATACTGAAATCACTTCCCCTTTTAAGGGAGTCAACTGATTGGATAAAAGCGTCATCCATTCCTGATGCAATCTCCCTGATTAATGCAGATGCAATTAGTCATCCATGCAGTAAACTCACTGGTGGTCGAATTCCATAAATGCTCTTGTATTACAATTAGTCCAGTGCTTGCTGGACCTAACACCTGGACACAATTACCTGGCCCAGTTGACAGATTAGCCTAACCATCACATGCAGCAAGATGACACAAGAAAAAGAGACTCAGAGGAGAGACAATAAGAGCCGAAGCAGACCAGGGGGGCTGAGGTGACGCAAGAGATTGAGCGCCTCTCTCCCACTCCAGAAGGTCTCAGGATCGGTTCCTGCTGCCGCCTGAAGAGAAGGCGAGCAGACACAGAAGAACAGAGAGAGCAGACAGCGAGCACAAAAACAACAAAGGGTGGGGGAGAAATAAATAAATCATTAAAAAAAATACATGTGACTAATAACAGCACTTCAAAATCAATGAAGCAAATTGACAGAACAAGAAAAATCCACGGGGGTTTTTAACACACACCTCTGATTACCATTCACAGAGCAGAATATGTTATTTTCAAATGTTCATGGAACATTCGCCAAAAAAGATTATATGCTGGGCCATGAAACAAATCTTGATACACCTCAAAATACTGAAATCTTGCAGTGTACATTCTCTGACCAAAATGATAATTATATATCAATAATAATAATAATTGATTCACTAATCAAAAATATTGAAAAGCCTCCAATATTTTGAAAGTAAGCAATATACTTTTAAATAATTAATCATAGAAAAAAATCACAAAGGAAATTAGAAATATTTGCAATGAATGGTGTCAACATTTGTGGAGTGCAGCTAAACCCATGCTTAGAGAGAAAAACTGATATCTCTAAATACTTAGAAAAGAAGATTCAAAAATTAAAGATTTCAGTTTCTACCTTATGAAGCTAAAAAATGAAAACAAATCTAACACCGAGTACAGAAAATAAGTAAAAAAAGATTAAGCACAGAAACCAATGACATAGAAAAAGAAAAATATTTGAAAAGCGCACATTGGTTTAGTGAAACAATCAATACAATTGAAAAAGCTCTATCAAGACTTACTAGGGAGAAAGAGAAAATAGTTATTACAAATATTAGGAATGAAAGAGGTGGTATCAAAGCACACCTTACAGATATTAAAAGGATAATGAGACAATAAGGAAAGAGGAAACTGATAAGCTCGACAACTAATGGGAAACGGACTAACTCCTTGAAAGGCACAAACTACAAAAACTCACCTAAGTAAGACAATATGAACAGCTCTGTATCAATTTCTGTAAGAAACTGAATTCATACTTAGTCTTCCTACAAAGAAAACTCATGGCTGAGATGGATTAAGTGGTAAATTACAGCAAACATTTAAGTAAGAAATAATACTAATCTTATGCAAATGTTTTCAGAAAACAGAGGAGGGATCATTCTCAACGTATTTTATGAGGTCAGTGAAACCCTGATACCAAACCCACATAACAACTTGAACACAGTCACAACAACCCTTAAAAAACAAACAGAACAACTTAAGACTTGAATCCAGCCACATAGTGTAAGGATAATACATCACCAACAAGTGGAGTTCACCAAGGAGTGAGAGGCTGGCTTAACATTTGAAAACCAGTCGAGGTATCTCCTCATTACCTAACAAAGGAGGAAACTGTATGGTCAATACACGTGGAGGGAGGAGGGGGAGGAGGAGGAAGGAAGAGGGACAGCAGCAGCAGACAGAGGGAGCGGGAGGAAATACGGATGAATGAGAGGGAAAGGAGAATCTGGGCGAAAGGTATAGGGGGGTTTCGTATACCATTCTTGCAACTTTTCTATAAATTTGAAATTATATCAAATAAAGTTACCATATAAAAGGAGTGGTTTCAATAACTTCAACTATTTTCCCTTTTTTTTTTCCATCATCAGTTCTATATAATATCTATTCAAACCACATGGTGTGAATAGATAACAAAGCCATGGAAACCAGACACTGATCTATTTGGTTGAAGGCATTTTTTCCCAGAAAGCTTTTTTGTTCAAATATGGCACCCTTATGTACTTTTTGACAATATGGTGACTTGATTCCTCACAGTCCTGTTTTCAAAAGTACACTACTCCTTTGTTCTTAACCTGGATTAATGAAGCTAGAGTATCTATTATTGTCTACTGGTTGTACGAGAAATTCAATTCCAGAATACCTTTTATACCTAGGAAGGGATAATAATAAAAAAGATGCAACAGAATACAATGCTACACTAAGAGAAAGGATTACATTTCCTACTATTCTTATGCTTTACACATATTTTTAAAAAGGAAAATGAGTTGAAGTTTTGAAAGACTTTCCCCACACACGCAGCCTGGCAGTGGCAGCGGCACTTCTGAGCGGGCTGAGCTGGTGTGGATGGGGCCATGCCAAGCGGGGGCTGCCAGGCTCCCACCACGTGTTCCTCACAAGGGTGGAGCGAGGCTATCGAGGGAAGGTGATGCCAGGGGCTCTCGGGTGGACTGGCTGACTGAGACCTTTCCTTCCAAGGCTCAGTGGACAAGACAAACGTGAGTAAGGCTCGTTATCTAACGTCAGACTGGCTGAGGGGAAAAAAGGCATCTGCTAAAATGCTGAACAGAACTCCAAAGACGTGGGTGCACAGATTTCAGAATTTGAAAGAGCTGGGTCCAAATCTTAGCTCTATTAACGTTATTTATCCTTTCTAAATCCTCACTTTCTGATGATAAATGGGGATGCCTACCTACATCCAGAAGTTAGGAGGAACAAATTAGATAATATATGTAAAATGTTTATTAGCACAGTGGCTAACACCCAGCAAGTTCTCTCTAAATTCCAGCTATTGCCACAGGTTATGAAGACATTTGTTTTACAAATGCCATTTATTTTATATGATGTGTGTGTGTAAAACAGCTCTGCAGAAATTCAGATGGGCAGGTGGGCAGTATTTAGAAGACAGGAAAGGCAGATGACCCATTAGGATGGAGGAGTTTCAACGGAAGGAAGGGACCCAGGTACTTATGGCTCTTGACCTCTATCGCTGTCATGAAGGCTTCTGCAGGAGATGGAAGCAGGAAATGAAACGCATGAGGTCAGCGCCAGGTGGTGGCGAGTCCTTGGTAGGTACGGATTTTAGATCACTTGAACACTTTTGTTGTTAGTAGGACTGACATAAAACACTGGATTATGTTCAATATTAAAGTAGGGAAGAAAGTATGTGCAAGATTCTAAAATATTAAAACAAAAAAAGTGAGAAAGTGGTGGTGACCTTCTTTAGAAAAATCCCTCTCCACTGTCACGATGAATAACCCAAGGATGCAATCGTGGTCTAAAGTGGCCGCTTTGAACAACGATGAACATCTTACCACGGCATTACAGTGCTGCAGCACTGCTGGGGGAAAGCGGAGCTGGGGGTGAGGAGACAGCACGAAGCCCTGGAGCTCCTTGGTGGCTCTCTAAGCGTGGGCAGGCCCAAACCCATGCAGAACCTCAGTTTCCTCCTTTGTAAATAAGAAGACAGCCTACCTCTGAGGGATTTCTGAGGCTATAAGATAATATACGGGAAAATGCTTCGAAAGCTTTAAGGCTGTTTTGGTCAGCCAAAGGCGTGTCTTTTGAAATATACCAAAGATTGGTCGGTCTTTATAAAGGGTATTTATTTGGGGTAGAAGCTTACAGTTACCAGGCCACAAAGCATAAATTTCTTCCCATACCAAAGTCCATGTCTTGGAGCAAGATGGCCGCCGACGTCTCCAGGGTTCAGGCTTCTGGATTCCTTTGTTCCCGGGGCTGCGTTTCTCTCCGGGCTTAGCTTCTGTTTCCTTCACGAGTTCAGCTGTAGACCATGAGGCTTTCTATGCGTTGCGTCTCTCCACAAGGCAGCTGTAGACTATCGGGCGAACGGCTCATTCCAATATCAGAACTGCTTCTCAAATCTGCTTCTCTCAATCTGCTTCTCTCAACCTGTTGCTCTGCTGCCTGCCGCTTGTCTAGCCTTTTATACTTGAGACCACGCCCACCGAGGGGTGGGGCTCAACGTCTCACTGACGGCAGTTAACGCCCTACTCATAACTTAATCATGCCCAGATGAACAGATTAGTTTACAAACATAATCTAATCTATATTTTTGGAATTCATAATTAAATCAAACTCAAACCGTTACAAAGGCGCTATATGAATGCAAGGCATTTGCTACATAAATTTACTCTAAGAAGCATTCTAAATGAAACAGTCTGCTTAAAGACAAAACAAGGCTGAATCATGAAGTATGGTTCAGAAGGAGTCAAACCCTAACTCGAAACGCTGTATGAAAGCTTGGCTCGCTAGGACACACACTGCAAAATAACTTACAGTATTTATCCGGAGAGCTGCAGTGTTATAAAATTCTAAATTGTCCTCTGAATAAATAAAACACAAAGGTTTTCTTGTCTTCCCCACTCATTCTTTCCTTTTTTCTTCTTTGTAATGTTGGGGTTACTGAGGTATAACTGACACTGAGTAAATCCATGCTTTTCAGGTGTCCAGCTCTGACTAATAATACAGCTGTGCAACCACGACCACGGCTACCTTGACCATGGCCACCATGTGGATATTCCTGCTGTCCCCCAACTCTTCCCACGTCCCTCTGTAGCGCTCTCGTCCTCCACGCCCTGGCACTCACTGGAGTGATTTCTGTCCCGACACTACTGCCTTCTCCAGGGATCACATAAATGTGAGCCTACGGCATGGACCCTTTCGGGTTTCATTTAGCTTTTGAGATAAGTTCAAGTTGCTGCAGACGCCAGTTGCTCCCTGCATCTGACGGCTGAGTCATACTCCGTGGTCCACATGGTCCACAACTTATCCATTCACAAGCTGACAGTCTATGGATTATTTCCAGTTTGGAGCAATGACAGATAAAGGGGCTATGGACAATCGTGTACAGGTCTTTTGTGGCCATGTGTTTGCATTTCTCTTGTGTAAATAACTACCTAGGACTAGGATTGCTAGGTCTTATGCTAGGTATGTATTTTGTTTTATAAGAAATTGCCAAACTCTTCCTCTTCCTTTTCCACCAGCAGGATGTTAGTTCCAGCGGCTCGGGATCCTTGTCAGCCGTTGGTACTGTTAGCTGGCTTATGTTAGCCTTTCTAGTAGGTGTGCAGTGTACTTCTTGTGGTTTTAATTTGCACATCTGCAACGACTAAAGATTTCAGCATCTTTTTATGTGCTTATTTGTCACCCATTCATTCTTTTTTTTTTTTTTTAATAATAAATGTGTGGTTTATTTAAGGACTGTAAATCATTGTGTGAACAAATATTTTCCAGGTGGACACCCCTTCGTGATACATACCTGTTGGCCTATGATGGTATTACAGAAACAGAGAGAGAGACAGAGGGAGAAAGGCCGGCTTAGGTGCCATCAAATGCACGGTTAGGAATATCGTCACCCATTCATTCTTAAATCATACATGGGAATACTCAACACAGTGTCATATTTCATCAGTGGCTACTTAGACAATCTTGTGCTTATCTATATGCCACCTATGCAGAATGACAACAAAAGTCATCTGAAAAATTGTGTGAAATATACAGATCACTAAAACAGGCTACACAACATTCAAATTAACTAAAATATGATTTATTTAATCAATGTGCCCAGTGAGACATAGCACTGGGAGAAATGAGGGGGAGAAATGGCACAAAGATATTTAACACATAGTTTTCCTCAAAGAATTTACCATCTAATTTAGTTGATCCAAAACAAAATACTTTTAAATATATCTTTTACTGAATTGAAAGATTAAAAAAAAAAAGTTTCCTTTTACAATTTCAGACTTAATAATAATGGTTAACCTCATTTATGATAAAGTAACTGACTGGTGGGAAGGTTAGGTGACTGGCCTGAAATTACAGGACCAAGCCATCCGTCCTTCGCGCAGGTTCCCATGGATGTATTTAAAGGAGAAGAAAGAACAGATTTAATGAGTGGCAAAGAACAACAGTTGTCTAATAGTGGCACCTGGATCACGACTGTGGAAATCCCAGGATTAATTTATATAGTCATGAAATCAAATGAATCAAAAACTACGAAACCTCTCGTGAGGATCTTGGTTATCAGAGCCGTTTGTTATTCTAAATACCAAACATACTTTAGAATGAAGTTTCATTAGTGAGTAATGTTCATTATTTATGGCAATAAACACTCCACAAAAATTATGGCTCCAAGTATGTGTGTCTAGATCCGTGTGCCTTGATCACAGGTGCAGTTTTATGGCCACCAGGTCGCTACAGGCCAGTCCCATGAGCACAGGCATACCTCACGCTACCCTTGTATAGTCAGCCACTTCCTGTCCGCTCCTTTTCCATAACCCCTGGCAACTACTAATCTCTACATCTTTATAATTCTGCCATTTAAATAACTTATATAAATGGAGTCATGTAGCATGTAACCTGGTAAGATTGGCTCTTCACTTAGCGTAATTCCTTCTGAGATCCATCCAAGTTGCTTATACCAACAGTTCAACACATGGAAATTTTAAAGGTTCATTAAAATAAACATGTACCAGAAATCCAAAGTGTTTTTTTTAAATATAATTAAAAGTCATAATCACAAACTAACATTGAAGCTAAATGTATTTACTAATTTACTAAGGGAAGAATACACTATAATTTAATGGTCCATAAGATTTTGTTGCTAAGTTTGAAGGTAAAATGAAATGAAGATGAGTTATGCAAACTTATATTTTAAGGTCTATGGAGAAAATTTATGTTCACGTCATGAGTATATTTCAGTGGAAAAATAACTACAACTAAAATCTTCAAAAATTTCTTACAAAAATTAATAGCTCACTTACGTAGGTATGGGATAGAAGGATAATTAGTTTCAATAATCTGTTTGAGGAAAGAACTAGAAATAAACAGAGAGAGCTGTTGTTCATACACAAAGTGTATTTTTCTGAAGCATCAAATCCATAAAAGAGTCATTTTTTTTTTTTTAGATCTTTTGGGAAAAATGGGAAGCATAAATGAAACATCTTAAATTTTTGTATTGAAATAGATACTATTGAAGTAGCAATTGAATTTTCTATCTCAAAACACTGGAAGGTTAGCAATTGAATGAGTCATTAAAATAGCTGTATTTCTAGGTATTATGAAATGACTGGTTATTTAACTTCTTTTTATTGACGTGTATCATTCACACATGAACATGCATAAATAATAAATGCAGAGGAAAAGCTACGAAACAAACATGCACACCATCATACTGTGCTTCCATACATTATCCTGCTACCAACACCTTGCATTTTTGTGAAACAATTGTTACAAACTGTGAAAGAACATTGTCAAAATATTACTACCCTGTCCATCTTAAAGGCTGCTGCATACTTAGCCCCAGTGCGCCCCTGGACGGAGGAACTGGCTCCAAAGTTTTAACACAACAGTTTTGGATTTTGCCACTAAGAAAAGGGTTTAGCTTCTGACATAGTTCTTGATTCGGGAGAGCATGAAAGTATATAAGCTTAAAATTTTTGTTTTCTTTCCTTTTTTTTTTTTTTGTCTTTCTTTTAACCTATGTAACTTTGAATGCAATGAAGAAATCACCACAAAACTCATGGTCAGACCTCAAAAAGAATGTTGCTGTCACTATGACAGTATAAGGAAGAGATGTAGAATAGTTTATGAAATACACACAAAGAAAATCCTAGAGAAACAGAAACTTAGTTAAATTACATAGGGAATTCTATTGTTATTAAAGGAATAAAATTAGTAAGTAGAAATCAATGGAGAAAGAGTGCTAATCATAAAACATTTAACACGGTTTCCTTCTTTCAAAAATTCGTAGTAGGAATTATGATGCATTCTTTTTCTAGACTTCTCCACAATCAAAGTGTCTGCATATGAGCTTTGCTTCTAAAGGTCTTTAAAATGATACGGTATACATACTTTAGGACAAGGAATATGACTAGAGACAATGAAAATAAAAAAGGGCAAAATTATTCCATCAGTATAATAATAATAGAACAAGCCCCAAATCATGGCCATGTGGGGTTTATGACCGCAATGGAAAAAGAATTCGAGATTAGGAAATCTTTCAAGTCTTTTAATCTTTCAATTAATTCACTATACCAATAAATCAAAAGAAATCTTTTAATAGAATTCATCAGGTGAATAGATTGAAGGAAATCTTTTAATAGAATTCGCTATATCAATAGGTAAAGTATTTTACTGGCTGCCTGTTTTTGCCAATTAAGTTTTACTGGAAAACAGGCATGCCTGCTTGTTGACATATTGCCTAAGGTTGCTTTTATACTAAAACAGCAAAGATGAACATGGCACTGAAGGCCATACGGCCTGCGAGCCTACAATATTTACTATTTGACCCTCCAGAGAAGTTTTCCCACCCACGCATTACATGATCATCTTCACAGATCCTTGGATGCCACGTAACAGAATGGAATGAAGTAAACCTCGATGAATAGGAATACATGGATATTTCTTTCTATCTCACTTTAAAGCCAGCATCACACTTAAAGGGAAAACACCAGATACATTTCCATTCAAATTAGAAATACACGAACGATGCCCGCTGTCACCCACTGTTTTTAAAATTTTATGTGAAGTATCTGTTTAGAGGCAGATGACTGAAATTAGACATAAAATTAGAAGGGAGCAGGAAAAGCATATAATATTTGCAAATGATATCACTGCATTCCTTTAAAAACCAAGCAAAATGACTACAAATGATGTGAGCGTTAAGGTAGCAGACACAAAATATAAAAAAACAAAAACAATAATTTTCACATAGTCAAATAACGATTAGAAGGCATGGAATCAAAGTTCCCACTTGCAGTAAAAACTAAAAGCTAAGTTTCCTGATTAAATTTAGCAAGAAATGTAAAAAGAAAAAGCAAACAAACAAACTCAAAGATTTGGATAAATGGAAAGACATACCATGTACTTGGAGTTCTTGGATTGGAAGACTCGATATTATACAAATAGCAATTATAAGAAAAACACTTGAAAAATGTAATGTGTTCACAGTAAAAATAATAGGTTCCTTTTTTTTTGGATCTAAAACATAATTGCTGATTCTTAGGGTTTATATGAAAGAATAGGCAAAGAATAAGCCAGAGCCAAGTGAAGACTAAGCAAAGAGGCAGGAGCGACTACCAGCTCTCAACACCCTGATAGAAGCCTCTTTAGTCGAAACACTGAGGTACCAATGGATGAACAAACTGATGGGTTAGAAAAGAAGGTCCAGAAATGGATGCAGCAAAACTGTGAAAGTGAGCGCGACAATGCACATTTGGCTGTAACTCGAATGGTTCCTGTCTTCCGCCCGGCACTCGTTCCGAAATGGGGCAGGTTCAAGTTCTCATGCTTTGAGACGGGGTGGGTGTAGGAAGGCAGATGCGGAGGCAGGGGATGAGGATGACGTGGAGGGGTTTCTGCATTCTCAGTATTCCCAGCGTAACTGGCCAGACAAGGCTGAACACAAATAGGCACTAACAAACCCAGAAAGTTCTGGAATCTTGGCTGTTGTCCAGAGAGCTCCAGCCCCTGCAGAACCCAGATTCGGCCCCATCAATGCTCAAGCCAGAGAAAAAATCTGTCCCAAGACAGTGCCAACCCACAGGCAGAAGGAGCCGGGGTCTGGCTGGGGCGGAGGGCCCCGAGCTCCTGCTCGTTGTGGGCTCGGCCCTGATGCTCCCACACCCTCACCCAGCACACCAGGCACGGTTCTGCAACTGCATTTTGTGGACTCCACTGCCTGATTATAATGATGATAATGCAGATTCAGAGACAAAGCTGGGGTGGTCGGGGGCGGGGGGGCTCTGAAGTTGCTGAACTTTGATGATCTGGGATTTCCTCAGTTCAGAGAAGCATGAGTGCTGCCTCTGTGGCAGTCAGTATACTTCCTACAAGTCTAAGAAATAAAACCAAGTAATAAATGTTCTCCTTCTTCCTTTACATCACACATGAAAACCCTCATGTCTTCATGATTAGATTTTAAGAACCCACTTATTACGTGATGGCAAAAATTTCCTATATATATTAAGTAAAAAAAAAACCCCAAAAACCAGGTGCAGGACAGTGTGTATATAACCAATTGTGTAAAAAAAAAGAGAGAGAGAAGGATATATGCTCCTACTGGCTTGTTAAGTTTGTAAAAAATACTCTCCAGAAGGATGGAGAAAAAACCTAAAAACAAGAATTACTTTTTGGGGTGCTGGTAAGATCTGGGAAGATGGGATGGAAATGATGATTTTATTTTATATTTTTAACATATTCTTTAACTGTTAAACCATTTGAATGTATTACTCAAAAACACCTCAAATAGATATTAAAAAGATAATACTATAGTATCTGTGGTTTGAAGGCACTTTATAAAATACAAATGGACTGACTGCCTTTCCTATGTTGGAACGAAAACATTAGAGGCAGTGGACAGCCAATCCACTGTGCTGACAAGGTCAGATGACATATTTTGGTCTTAAGTCTCTTTGTCCCTAAATTGATACTTTTATACCCAGTTTTCACAGATTCTGGGCCTGATGGAGGAAACAAAATTGTACTGTCCCTTCCTGAAAGTTCTGAATAACGACATACTGGACAATGATGATTCATTCCAGTTAGAACAAGTACGCACCATCGTCTTCGTCAATGCCCACAGGTCCTGCTTGAGGGGTCTCTCCGTTCTTTAAGCAGTTATGGATATACGTTGCCTTCCACCGTGCGTACTTCCTGTGTTTCACATTCTAAAAGAGAATATTTTCATATGTCAATATGAGAGTGTGGTATTCAAATGAAAATTTAAACTTATGATGACCTGCCCCACGCTCTGAGATGAAGCCTATTTTCACACGGCAGAGCCCTGAGAGAGCCTGGCCAGCCCCCAGTATCGCTGGATCCCCGCAGGCGGAGCACCAGAGACCCCTCCTGGACAGTTCTCTTCCTCAATACGTGTGCTCAGCTCTCCTTTTTGGGTTCAGCTTTCAGAAAAGGTCCGCGAAGGTGATATGGGAATGTCCTGCCAGCAAAATTTACAATTCTTATGCGATTCTAAAATTAAACTCAAAAGATAATAGTTTGAACTATTTTTGCTAAAGAGAAATAAAAACTGATCTATATAAATCTGTGAGCATAAACGGAAAACCAAGGTGATGTGATGGTTAAAGCAAACAGCTAAACACACACTCCACTGACAGCCAGGCCAACGCGGCCTTCAGCCTAGAGTGTGGGCTCAGCAGAGCCTCTGCCACCTGATGTTAAGAGGGGAAACACCTCAGTGGGCTGCTGGAGGAAGAAAGGAAAACATCACTGAGGAGAGGCTAGGTCCCTCCTCTTTCCCCTGCCTTAAGATTTCTGCTATATGCTATAAAACTAAGACAAAACTTTACTTTAAAAAATACCAGTGTAGGGGGCCGGCTGTAGCCCAGTGGATACAGCGCCGGCTCACCACATGGTAGGCCCTGGGTTCGGTCCCCGGGGCCTCTCCGAGCGGGCAGACCGCCTCGAGAGGGCAAGCCGCTGTGGGCGGGGCAGAGCCGCTGTGGGCAGGGCAGAAAGCCGCCATGGGCAGGGCAAGTCGCGAGAACGGAGCAGAGCTGCCCACGCGGTGAGCTGACTTGCCGTGTCGCCGCAACAGGGGGAGACAAGCAGACACAGAAGAACGCAAAAATGAACACAGCAAGAACAAGCAAGAAAGGGGGGGATATGTAACAAAACAAAACAAAACAAAAAATACAAGTGTAAAGTCTCTTAGAATTTCAGACGGACATATTTAGTTCCTATTTTCAACTGACAGTTCCAATACTTGTGGAGAGTCAGTGGTGTTGGCTATCGCCTGGGAGCGTATCAGAAATGCAGAATTTAAGTCCACCCAGGCCCACCGAACCAGACTGCACCATAAGACCCCAGGGGATCCGTGTGCATGTTAAAGCTCAGAGTGCGGAGTTTCGAGATGCTGCAAACAGCCCTGGTGGACACAGAGGAGTCTGTGTACCAAGGAGCGTGCGGCTCAGGTCCTTAGGCAAGTATCTGCTAATGTGAGGTTCTCCAACGTGCTACAGGTAAGTAGTGTATAGGAACCTAAACAAAAAGTAACCCCAAACCACTGAATTTGCTCAGAGCCCATTTCCTTTTCTAGAAATGCTCTGTACGTTGAG
>PVKH010032101.1:0-12220 GCA_004027955.1 Chaetophractus vellerosus | reverse complement strand
AGAAAAATTCTGGTGTCCAGTCTATTCCATGACACTTTCCTCTTATCACTCTCAGTCAGCCCTCCTTTTATCATTTAATTTTCAAAGAAGCTTTGGGTCACAGCAGAGCCACAGACAAAATACAAAACATTCTTATGTACTCAACCCCCTCCTCCATTTCTCCCCATACTGAAATCATTTTGTATGTGAATGGCAGCCCCAACATAACAGACATACGGATAGTGAAACAGAATTCCTCAACATTGTCATTGGTCCACATCAAGGTCCCCCTTTTAGATCGTACACTTTTGTAGTTTTTGATGCCTGTCATTTTCTCCAGTATCTACCACTGCAAGGCAATGGAAAACACTTTCACAGGCCATCAAATGGGCTATATTAGATCTGCCATGTCCCACCCCGCCACCCCTGGGCCCACACCACCCTCTGGCTCAACTCCCCTGATGACAGGATTCACAGAAAAATATGGAACGCTTCACGAATTTGCGTGTCATCCTTGCGCAGGGGCCATGCTAATCTTCTCTGTATTGTTCCAATTTTAGTATATGTGCTGCCGAAGCAAGCACAGGAGGAGTTTAAAGAATGAGAATCCCCTGACCAATTAGTGTTTTAGAAAACTGGAAAGAAAGAGAGATTCTCAGAGAAATTTCTATAGGTTGTGAACTGGATTGCCTTTAAAGTTCTTTCAGAAACACAATGAAAGATGTGAATGGCTCTTTAATTACTTTTGGAAGCTAGGCTGTGTTTCTTTGAATGATACACCAAGAAAGAATGGGCAACATCGGTCTGGTATTTATTCAGGTTCTCCAGCCATAGTGTATTTTGATGGCATATGCATAGTTTAAATGATAACATTTCACTGACAAGACTCAAATGATAAAGGGTTGGTTTATCTAGCGAGATTGTTGTAATGAGGCCTGCTTAATGGACCTTAAAATTTCCTTGGAGACAGCAGCTAGAAATTCTTTCAGATGCCCACAATGATGTGGAAGGCAAAAGATTCTGTTTTCTATATGAAAGTGAGTATTTCTCAGGATTCAAAATAGTCTAGTAGAAACTAATATGAGAATCATGAGTCTTATCTTTTTCTAGTTTCAACCACAGGTTGTTTTTACTTTGGCTATGTCATCCGCCCTGACCCTCTTTTAACCCTCACAGGGATGTAGTCAGAGAATAAACCAGATTATCATTTGCATCTGTACCCTTTGTGCTACATGAAGCATTTCAACAAAATGAGCAATACTATCACATGGCTAGGTTTATAAAAGTGTAAATAAAACCTTATTTTCATTTATAGAATGCAGTATGAGATGGGTCCCTGCTTGTTTGCCTGAGACCCACCTGGAATGAATCCTTTGACACAAGGTCATGCCTGATGTTGAGGGATTCCCCACACATACGTTTTCCTGCTGGTGGCATCCCCTGAAGGGCCAGCCATCCCATGATCCGAAGTGAATGGATGGCAAGCACAGAATCAGCTGGGCTGGGAGAAGGACAGGCAGGGGATCTGACAAGGGCCTAGGGGGACTCCGTGGATCACCAGAAGAGGCTTTGCTGAGTACCCCAACAGAGCACATCCACAGAAACCATTTCTTCCCAAAGGAAACTACCTAGACTTCTCACCTCCATACCAGGGATTTATAGACTGGACAGCTTTTTGAGGACATCCAGCTAAGGAAAAGACTAGGCTGCCCAAAGAGGAACAAAAGGAGCTCTTGGCTCTTCTCTGCTCTGCTCTGTCTCGCAGCGTTCATTTTGTTTTGCAACCACAAGCACATTTCAAATCAGAGCCGCACCCTCCCACTCTGATATTAAGGCACACCAAGTCTTCTCAGGGCTTAATCAGGCAGTGGCATGCAGTGCAACCAAGCAAGGAATCCTTAGTGAATATCCTTCTGGTGGTAATAGCGTCTTTATAATGACTTACAAGTAACTCATTACCTTCTCACCAGTCAAAAAATATCCACTTCTCCAGGGCATATCTGCATGACAGTACATAAATATGGAAGGAAAGAATGAAAAGCTTTACATGGGAATATGCATTAATTTCTTTTCATGGAAACTGGTTTGACAAAGCGATAGCTCTGCCCTTATTCTTCAATGGGTAAGTGTTCTTAGCTGATTAATTCTCATAACAAACAAACTCTGGCATACTAACTTGTCCAAACCTCAAAATGGAAATAATTCTACCCACCCCAACTTTTTTTGTTTTTTTTTTTCTTTGTTTTTCTTAGCATTTATCTATATATCTTTTATGGAAGTTATGCTTTGTGGTAATTATTTAGGTAATTATTATTTAGGTAAACATAATTTCTCCTACTGTGATATATCTTTCCTACTTTAATGTGAACTCCATTATCTTTGTGTGAATTTGTCTCTACAACCAGCCATTAAGTTAAGCCATACTTAACAGCCATTAAGTAACCAGTGCTGTGCTATGGCTATGAAGTGACATAGTCTCCAAAAAGAAGGGATTTAAAATCACATCAGTGAAATGAGATTTACATATACATAGAACAACCAGATTGTTTGTACAGTGACAAATACTAGAAATTATTTCAATTAGGGCATAGGATATATAATATACAATCTCTGTAAATATTACAGCAGTGTATTAAGAAATACCAACTTATGTGTAGGAAGTAAGATAGTAAGTACGACTTGACTAGCAAGACATTTTCTATTTTAGTAAACACCATAACTACTAAGAATGAGGGCTTTAAGCTGATTTTAAAGTGTATCTATATGACAAAAACAAAAATAGCAGGGTAAGCCTTTTAAAAAATTCATTTGTAAGGAAAAAAAAGCAAGAGTAGCAGGGAAAACTCTTTAAAAAAATTTCAATTGGCAGGGGAGGAGAAGTCTTACCAGCTATCAAAATATATTAGTGGAAAGCGGGTGTAGCTCAGTGGTTGAGTGCTTGCTTTGTATATATGAGGTCCCAGGTTCAATCCCACGTACCTCCTAAAAAGAAAAGGAAGAAAGAAACTATTAAATATATATATATATGTAAGTCTCTACAATTAAAACTTGTGATATTGGCACATGAAGAGAGAGACAGACTAATGTAAAAGAATGGAAAATGCAGAATTAGATTCAGTTGCATATGAGAATATAATGTATGACAAATCTGGTGCCTCAAATGAGTAATATATGTTTTAATAAATGGTAAGGGATAAAGGGAGAGTTAAAAGGAATAATATAAAATTGGATCCATTCCTCACACCACACACCAGGATAAATTCCAAATGGATTGGAGACTTAGTTGTAAAAAGTAAAACCACACGATGACTAAAAGAAAACAACATTAGTGAATTCCTCCATAGTTTGGAAATGGGAAAAGCTTTCCTAACTTAGAACTGAAATATTTAAAAGAAATAAGGGAAAAGACTGATTAACTTGACTATACATAATAAGAAAAACATTTTTCTATGGCAAAAATATACCATTAGCAAAGTATAAATATGAATGATGACAAACTGGGAGAAAATGTTTGCAACTGATATCAGAAATATAGGGTTAATATCCCTAATGAATTTGATGATATAATGTTGTCCTGCTCTTGTGGTTATGTTTTGTAAAATGGTTTTTATATCTCAGAGATACTTATTCAAATATTTATGAATGGAATTATATTATCTTGGGTTTGCTTCAAAATAATCAAGAAAGGAGAGAGCAGCACAGATGAAATTAGAGTGGCCATGAATTGGAAATTGTTGAAGTTGGATAAGTTTATGGAGACTCATTATACTATTCTCTCTTTTTGTATATATTTTAAATTTTTCATAATTAAAAGACACTTTTAAAAACCTATATAAAGCACAAAATAATGTGTGCTTCAACAAATGTCAGATATTTTTATTAGAATCATGCTCAATACATGTGTGTGGACACAAATGAAATATGAGCACAGCATCACACATTTGGCCTAATAAATCCTTATCTATTGTGTTTTTAAAGATCAAGGTCATCATCTCCATCAGTATAGCTGAATAGATGCTCTGAGAGACCCCTATGCTAAAAAGTAAATTTAGAGATGACACAGTTTGAGACATGGTTGGTTTCACAAGAACTAGGAGATATCTTCAGAGGTCCTTCTTTATCTTCCCCACTCCCAAATCACCTGAATTTGAGACTACCAGAAGCTGGAGCTGCCAGGAACTGGAGCAACTGGAAGGGCAGGATTACCTGAGGTGCTTAGACAATAGCATGGCCCACTGTGTTGGAAGTTAAGGAACTCTGACTCCCTGGGCTAGCCAAGACCCCCAGAGAGGTTGAAGCGGTCCTTGGTCTACAGTTTAGTCCCATAGGATCTCACTAATTAAGGTCAAGCAATGAACTCACAATCAAAGATCACCAAACTATAAGAATCCAAGTCACTCTAAGAGTTGACAGAGCAAACAAACAAACAAAATATTAAAGCAAACAGAGGAGATTTGGACCCTTAAAGACCCATTTATTGCAACTATGAAATACTTGAAATAGAATGATTTTGAGTGAATATATAAAGAAATAACATACATATTCACAAAATGACCAAGCCAAAAAAAAAAAAAAAAAATGAGGAAAGAACCGACAAATTTAACTCTTATAACTTAAGCCCTTTGAAATGAAAAATGAAACCAACAGGTCTAGGAAGCACAATTAATACCAAGCATAAATCCACACCATCAGAGTGAAACTGGATGTCAAAGTTTGGGTCTCTAGAAGCAGATGCTGAGGCTTGCTATTCATTAGGGATTAACATATGTGAAGGGCAGAGGGAGAAATTCAACTCCACAGGGAACCCCAGAGCATATACAACCTGTCTGGGCCAAAATAATTAGGCCTTTATACCCCCACCTAGATCAATCACAGGATGTGTGCCAACCCAGGATGGGTGTACCATTGGGTGAAGGGGCTTTCTGCTCTAGAGACAAATGCAGCTAGGGGCTGACTGCTGATATCACTCCCAGCAGCTGGGACCAAAAAGTCCTTACTTAAGGGGAATCTGGGCCGGCATCCTATGCCTGCCACAACTCATGCCTTGCACCACTCAAATCCCTTTCTTCACAAGTGTTTAGAATACAGCTCCTTCAGGATGTTGATGATGCTTTACTTTTAGGCTCAGAAGTAATTTTATTTGGATAACTGACTGAAGGAGTCAGTAACCAAGGTGGAATTCATAGTATGTTGTCACAGTCATACTTAAAAAATATATCCTATGTACAGGAATTTGCAAATAGATATAAATGTGCACCACTTTCCAAATACATTTCTTCCCTTCTCCCTGGAGAAAACAGAAAAAAGCCATCCAAGAAGGCAATCCCTTCAAAATAATTTTTTTTAAAGATTTATTTTTTATTTATTACATATCCCCCCCCCTTTCTGCTTGCTCTTGCTGTGTGTCCATTCTTCTGTGTTTTCTATGTCTGCTTCTTGTCTCCCCCCCGCCCCGTCTTTGCGGCGATGTGCGGAGTCAGCCCTCCGCGGCAGCGGCTCACTCGTTCGAGGGTGGCTCCATTCCGTTTTCACGGGCGGCTCCGCTCCATGTTTTGCGGGCAGCAGTCCTCCATGTTTTTGCAGGCTGCCGGCTTCCGCGGTTCAAAGGCGGCAGCTCCGCTTTTCACTGGTGACTTTGCCATGCCCGTGGGGGCTCCGCCCTGCCCGTGGCGGCTTTTTGCCTTGCCCACGGCGGCTCTGCCCCGCCCACGGCGGCTTGCCTTTCTCAAGGCCGTCTGCCTGCTCGGAGAGGTCCCGGGAACCGAACCCGGGGCCTCCCATGTGGTACCCCAGCACGCTCTTTATCCACTGAGCTATCTAGCCGGGCCCCAAAATAATTTTAATACAGTGGAAGTTAATAGCTATAAATCAAAAAATTGGTTCTTCTGACCTACTGGGTTTCATGGTAGAACACGATTGCATGAAAACAATGAGAAAAGTGTGACTTCAGTGGAACTGGACTATTTAAAATTGAGTTTCCAGGAAAAATGGGCACTGATTCCTAGACGGAAAGTCACTCCTTACTGGGCTTCTTATTTGTGAGGGACACTTAGGATGGTTAGTAAAACAAATTGCCCTGCCACTGCAGTTGGTCTCAGCTTCTCCCTCCTCCAGTATCCACTGTAGACTTCCCTTACCCTTAACTGTCAGCTCTGCTGGTCTTTATGGTTTACCTCGTGGTTGACCCTGACCCTCAGCCCTGAGAAGTCTGAGCCCTTGGTCACTATGCCTTTCTCAGGCCAGTGTTGCTGCACTTATTCATTTGTCAACAGAAATGGGCAATGGAGTGCCTAAGTGGATGATCTGGCTGATAGGAATAGGGCCCCATTGTGTAATAGCAGCCCTACCTCCTCCACCAATTTTGGAGAGCATGTCCTAGTATATCCCTGACCACAGGCCCTAGAAAATTTTTACTGATGTGGCAAGCCCCTGGATCTTCACAGTGTTTATCTCGTACCCTTGGGAGTACAAGGTACCTTAATAAAGTCTCCAGTCATGCCTTGCTCATCCAGCCAATTAGCATAATATCATTGATGTTGTGGGTCAGTGTGATACTCTGTGGGATGTCCAGATGGTCCAGAACTCTTCAGTCTATGCAATGACAGAAGGCATAAAAGAATGTAGCCCAGGGGCAAAGCTGTAAATGTATTGTTGCATGTCATTGCTCGTTCCATATGAATGCTGACTGCTTCTGATAATTTTTAAATCTTAACAGAAAAGAACACATTCACGGAATCATTGGCATACCATATATCTGAGAACTTGTTAATCTGCTCTAGCAAAGATGCCACAACAGGCACAGAGGCGACAATTAGAGCTACTACTAGGCTGAGTTCGCAGTAGCTTATTTTATTCTTCGGCATCTATCTGGTTTCTGCAAAGGCCAGACTTCAATGAAGATATGATATGTGCCACCCTGGCCCATACAACCTTTAGATCAGGGGTTAGCAAACTACAGCCTGAGGGTCAAGCCTGGCCAGGCACCTATTTTTGTAAATAAAAATTTATTGGAACACAGCCACACCCATTTATTTACCTACTGCCTGTGGCTGCTTTTACACAGAATTGAGTAATTACAACTGAGACCACATGGCCCCCAAAGCCTAAAATATTTATCAACTTATTCTTTATAGAAAAAGTTTGCTAGGCTCTGCTTCAGATCCTTAAAAGTGACACTAATCTCTACTACCCTATCTCCTCCAAAATGAATATTGGTTGTTTTGTTTTGTTTTTTTTTTACTATCTTGGCTGGAGGAGGGAACAGTTTCAGAGGCCTCCACTTCAACTTGCTCACAGGCAAAAGATACAATTGTCATGTAGAGCAATTCTAACTTTCCATTCTGAGACCAAAGAAGTGATCATGGACCCAGTGGACCCACTCCAACCTGACTTTGGCCAGGACTTCATTTATTACCTGGCCCTCGTGTTTCCCCATACTAGTAGGCCATAATGACACCCTCTATCCAACAGTTCTCAAAATATTTGAGTATTCTCCTTTCCCAAGAATATGGTTATGGGAGGACAGAGGTTCCTTGGAGAAGGTCTAAGGGAATCATTTACTCTGTATACTTATTGTGGCATTTGCCCAGTTCTTCTGCCTGGGACCTGACTTTTTCTCAGTTTCTGGTTGGTTCCATATAGGGTGGTTCCATATTTGAAAACTGGTTTAAGATAGGAAATTAAGCAAGAGATTGTAACTTTTTATTGGGACCATTTCCCTAAGTCTCCTGGTCATTTACCTTTGATGGTTTCTGATATGGAAAGGTGACTAGTACCCTTATGAGGTACCCATCAATTTTGCATCTAGGGATCCCATCTTCTATTGACCATCTCCGTAAGTCTCTGCATGTCTGGCTCCTTTGGCTGCCACTCCAGTCCAGCCACTCATTACAATAATTGTATGCCCCTGGAGGTAGATGACCCAGCTCCAAAACCTCACCTTATCACCTACTTTCTTAGACTACTCCCGGTTCCAACTGTCTCAGGTTGAGTGACCTCTGTGGAAGAAACAGGAGTTATAAAGGGGAGGGGCAAATAGGTATATGGAAATTATAGATAATGTTTTAGTGTTTGGATTGGGTGGCAGATTCACTGTTATTTATTATATTAGTATACTTTATAACTTACATATATTTATATATAATATTTCAGGTATATCTAACAATATGTTTGAAAGATAATTACAAAGCAAAATACAAATTACTTATTAACTGCTTACATCTTATGCTACCATAATTAGATAATTACGAAAAAGCATTACCACATCTAAAATTTCCTTTTGGGTTTCCAAATTCTTTAAACCAGTTGATGTGTTTGTTTGTGGAAAGTAGATATGGTCTTTTAGCATTACCTAAGAATAGTGGTAGTTCATCATCTAATCTTGTCTTGATAATTGATTTTGAATAGAAAAAATGGCTCAATTATCTTTTTAATAAATATAGTCAATATAGTCCACTTTAGCTTTTAACCAATTAATGTGTTTTTGGGTTTTTGTTTTTTTTCTTAAGGAGGTACCAGGATTGAACCCAGGACCTCTAATATGCGAAGCATGCGCTCAACCACTGAGCTACACCTGCTCCCCAACCAATTAATATTTTAAGTTAACATTTTGAGATACAGATGGAGATCAATAAATCTCTATAAGAAATCTTAATCTTATCTGAGTTCTCAGCATAATAAAGGATAGCCTCCTAGGTCAAGTTCTAAAAAATTGTTTGCGCTGATCTTGCTTCATTAAGTTTCATCTTTCTGTAAATTTTGTTGCAATATTAATTATGATCCTCAATTCTTTTCATAGTGGAATACTTATATATTATTAATAAGAATTTACATGGGCCAGCATTAAATAAAATTAAATCATCTTGGATGATCGTTTTTTGTTTTTTAAACAAGGGAGTAAAATGATCACATCTATATTTTATAAAAATATATCTGATTAATATGTAGAAAGAGAGGGAGAGAGGCCATTGGGAACTCTTACCAAAGTCCAGGTGAAAAACACTAAGTGTTTGAATCAGACAGTGGCAGTGAAAATGGAGAAGGGAGAATGGAATTAAGAAATCATTTGAATGTGTCCTGCAGAGGAACTTAATGATCAATCAGATATAGAGATAAAGGACAAGGTCTAGTCAAAGATGACTCAAGTTTCTAGTCAGGCTGACTTGGTAGAAATGGTGCCATCAGAAAAAAACAGTCTCTTCAACAAATGGCGTTGGGAGAACTAGATATCTATACCAAAAGAATGAAAGAGGACTCTTAACTTACCCCCTATACAAGAATCAACTCAAAATGGATCCAAGGTCTAAATATAAAACCCAGGACAATAAAACTACTAGAAGAAAATGTAGGGAAACATCTTCAAGACCTTGTGGTAGGTGGTGGTCTCTTGGACCTTATACCCAAAGCACATGCAACAAAAGAAAACAGAGATAAATGGGACCTCCTCAAAATTAAACACTTTTGCACCTCACAGGACTTTGTCAAAAGGGTGAAAAGGCAGCCAATTCAACAGGGAAAAATATTTGGAAAACACTTACCTGATAAGGGTTTAATATCCAGGATATATAAAGAGATGTTACAACTCAACAATAAAAAAGCAAATGACCCAATTAAAAAATGAGCAAAAGACTTGAATAGACATATCTCCAAAGAAGAAACACAAATGGAAAAAAAAACACATGAAGAAATGCTCAACATCACTCATGAT
Organism: Chaetophractus vellerosus; assembly: GCA_004027955.1. Lineage (NCBI taxonomy): Eukaryota > Metazoa > Chordata > Mammalia > Cingulata > Chlamyphoridae > Chaetophractus > Chaetophractus vellerosus. The sequence continues at coordinate 2,535 of PVKH010032101.1, read as the reverse complement.
TAGGGAAATGCAAATCAAAACTACAATGAGATATCATTTCACACCTATCAGAACGGCAAGTATTAAAAGACAGAGAACTACAAGTGTTGGAGAGGATGTGGAGAGGTGGGAACACTTATTCACTGTTGGTGGAAATGCAGACTGGTACAGCCACTGTGAAGGACTGTTTGGTGCTTCCTAAAGAAGTTGAATATAGACTTTCTTCTGGGTATATACCCAGAAGAACTGAGAACAGTGACATGAACAGACTTCTGCACACCAGTGTTCATAGGAACATTGTTGACCATTTGCCAAAAGCTGGAAACAACCCAGGTGTCTATCAACAGATGAATGGATAAACAAACTGTGGTCTATTAACACGATGGAATATTATGCAGCTGTAAGAAGAAATGAAGTCGTAAAGCATATAACAACATGGATGAACCTGGAGGATATTATGTTGAGTGAAGCAAGCCAGACACAAAAGGACAAACACTATATGAATGCGTTACTATGAACCAAATATATTGTGTAGCATATTGTTTGAGTCAAAAAAAAATTTATATGTATCCAGTACATTTAATTGAGAAATGTATATATTTATTCATCTGTGTTTACTTTTTAATTTTTAATTGTTTATATTTTCAATTATTAAATGTACAAAATAAAGTTAAAAAAAGAAATGGTGCCATCAACACAGTTTAGTAATCAAGAATGCATCGATAAGTTTGGCAGAGAAAGGAAAAGCCACTCAAGGTTTAGCCATGTTGATTGTGAGATGTCTACGGGACAAGGTAGAGCCATCAGGGACAATTGCCAAAGGAATACTTTGCATGATTTTAAAAAATCTTTTAAATACTTGCCTGCCGTTGCTTCAGTTATGCTGTTCCTATTTCCCCCAGAGAAACCACAGAGGCCAGAGCTTCCAGTTCCGTGGGAAGGAAGAAAAGAAAACCATAGAGACATAGCCTGAGCTAGAGAAGTAGCATGGGCCAAACCTAGTGCCATGGGCAGATCCGTGGGGCCCTAACATGGAACTGATTTTTACTCCCTACTAGTTTAGATTTTGTACTTTTAAAAATCACAGTAAAAATATTTTCAAAATTATAACAAGTCCATTTCTTTATAAGTCTGAAACACACAGCTCATGCTAAAAGTGAATTATTACACACTGACAACCAAGCAATCCATTTTAAGTCCCAGTTGGCCAATACAGGCATAATCAATACGTATCCACAGATCTACCAAATATTAATACATAGCAATAAGCCAACCAGTCCTTTTGTAAATGAGATGTACAAAGCATTAGCAGCAAGCCCACTTCAGGTTTTTTTTTTTTTTTAGTTGAGCTTAGTGGAACTTTAAATAGATTTGCATTGGTAGAAATGTATGTAAAGTTTCCTCAAAAATATGACTACTTAAATCAGCATATTACATTGGGTTTGGAGGAGAAGTTGTATCTCTGGAGAGATATTTTACATTTTAGGAACTTAAAAGAGAGGTTTACTACTAAGGTATTTATTTGAAATTTTCATATTCTATTGAACTTTATGAATGTGTCTTTGGGTTTAATAAAAATGCACTGACTGGTAGTTATGCTGGTGGAGTTTGATATTATTTAGGAATTCAAAAAAAAAGATATTTGATTTTGTTTGTAAACTGGTCTGTTCCTCTGGGCATGATACTTCTTTCATTGTATTAAATTCAGAGGTTTCACTTTTACTTTATTAACTCAAGATGAGGGCTTTGATTCAACCACGTCATTAGGGCATGCAGGGTTGGGTCCCCGCCCCGTTGGTGAGGATAAAACAGACTCTTACAGGGAAGTAGAGACACAGAAAAAGACATGGCAGAGATAAGAACTTGGTTTTGATGCTGGAGCCCCGGGGAGAGTTGAACCATTCACCTGATAGCTTACAGTTGACCTAATGAGGAGAACAGAGCAGCTGAGCCCAGATAGAAATAAGCACTGGGAAGAGAGATGAGCCTTCTGCCAGCCTACAGCTGAGATTAGAAGAAGCTGGACCCATGGAGCCTAAAGAGGGAAGAGGAAGGCTGAATCCTCATAGACGTCACCTGCCATCTTGCATCAATACATGGCAATGGACTTTGGATGAGAAAGTACCACCGCTATATGGTACCTTGAGCTGGACTCTTTAGGGCCTTGTAACTAAGCTTCGACCCCAAATAAATACCCTTTATAAAAAGCCAACAGATTTCTGGTACTTCGCATCAAGACCCCTTTTGAGTGACTAATACAATGCTCAAAAGTATTCTCACCTCTGGGATTTGTTTTTTGTCACCTACTCCCAGGACAATTATTGTTTCAGTTTCATAGCTATCCCTGCAATTTTGCTATGAGGCCAACAGACGGCAATAAAAAGATACTGTGACCACACTCTTCTTGCCACAGAGATGAAAGAAGAACAGTCAATTAATTGGTTGGCACATCTTTTCAAGCACTTCTTCCATCCCTAGTCCACCTATCAGTACCTGTCTCTGTTTTCAACAATAACCACAATATCTACCACTTACTATGTGCTGGTTCCTCAAATA
>PVKH010032100.1:0-12220 GCA_004027955.1 Chaetophractus vellerosus | reverse complement strand
GGGCGACCTGCCCTGCCCGTGGCGGCTCTTGCCATGTCCGTGGCAGCTTCTTGCCCTGCCCACGGCGGCTCCGGCCCACCCATGGCGGCTTGCCATTCTCAAGGCGGTCTGCCCGCTAGGAGAGGTCCCCGGGAATCGAACCCAGGGCCTCCCATGTGGTATGCCGGTGCCCTATCCACTGGGCTATCGAGCCGGCCCCGGTACTGATGTTCTAATGCTGTAACTTTTATTGATTATTTTATGGTACACCTAGAACGAAAGTTCCTAGGGTAAGATTTGTTTAAATTGGAGATTCCTGGGTACCATACAGAGATTTTTATTTGATGAATTTGGGAACGGGACGGGTCCAGGAATCTGCATTTTACAAGGCCATAAGAGAATTTTGACGGAGGTGGCACTCTGGATTTCCCTTTAAGAAACACTCTTCAGGAGATACTTAGTGCATTGGTTTGGATATGTTTCCATTTGAACAAAAAGGGATGGCTTTTCTCAAAAAAAAAAAGATGAGAGACACTAGAAAGTTGCCCATAGAGAATGGGCTGCCTTCAAAAAAAGAGGCCTGCCTCTTTGGCCCTAACTTAGTGACAATGAGGGGATACTTTTAGGTCCCCTCTGACATTGACAAAGTGTCTGGTGAGTGGATGGAGTCAACTTAGGGAACAAGTCCTTGGGAGAGCTTCACATATTGGCCCTCAAAGGGACATGTGAGCATCAAGATCTGTCCCCGCTTTTGTTCTGGAGAAGTTTGAAAATGGTAGATTTGGTATACCATTCCTGGGAAGAAAAGGGATGGATTATTGGGCTCCACTCCAGTTTTCATTTGCCTTTAAAACACTCAAAAGAATTCTACAATCATTCCTGGGGCTCATCGCAAAGGGGAGCAGACCTTAGGAAAGATCACACCCTATGAGGTGAAACTGTGAGACTGTCTGGGAGCTGTGAGTCAGATAAGGCTAAGGCCCACCAAGAGGTGGACATGGACCACTGGTAGATTAAAGGAAGAACAAGGCAGCATTCTGGGATGGGGTCATTCTGCAACAGGGAGGAACAGGCTGAAACTGGACCTGGCTGTACAGAAACCAAATACAATTGGGTATGAGGTGAATCTTTGACAGAGGTCAACAGCATCTTTACAGACTTAGAACAAATCAGGCAGAGATCACTGTTGTCTTCCCACCTGTCGTCACCTCAAGAAAAGATCTCAGCATCCCCAGTCCAGGAGAAGATAGATTCCACAGTTGGGCAAGAACTGACATTGTAGACCATATTCTCCATCTCAGGGGGAGGTGCCTCAGAGCCATAGTTCAACACCATACTGTACAAAGGAGAGGACAGAAGAGCAATCTGGGGTTTTAAATCAGATTGGGTTTACTTTTAATCACCATCAAGTTTTTGGGTCTGTTCCCTAACTGGAAGGGAGATGAGACAGATAGTAGTTGAAAGCAGTATTTGAAGAAAATAAAGACGACTGCATGTTTGAAAACCCACTGAACTGAGATCCCTCAATAAACTGGTTCACAGCTACTTACTAGCAAAAATTAGAGAAAAAAACTCTGGCATGAATCCCTCTCTCCAAGTGCCTGGACATTTCCAGTTCCCATGTTCTCTTAGGCCTGAGTAATTCTCCCCATACCTCCTTCTAATTTCAGGGAAAGGCTATACCCTCAGCAGGTGCCTAGTGGATCCTGCCTTCTCTGGTTTTTGTTTGTTTGTTTGTTTACCCCTGTTTTCTGGAGAGCCCATCTTCCAAGAATGCCACAGCACCCATGAGTTGACAGTGTCTCGCAGCAGCACTGATTGCAACCGACGTCAATGTGGAGCTGTGGCGTCACCAGATAAGCCAATCTTGAGCCTTTTCTAGTCAGCCAAGGTTGGTCTGGGACTGGCTGTCCATCAACCTGGCTTGCTTTCTTCCTAAGCACCTTGAAGTGAACTTCAAGGCAGAGAACTGCCTTGCAGGGGGGAACAATTGCATTACCATAAGCCTCCAATTAGTGAGCCTCCCAGGCAGGCTGATGAGATCCCTTTAGAAGAAGGGCTGGCTGCTGCTGGCCCAGTTCTGCCCCAGATCTGCATATCCACTCACTCTAAAGATCCAGGGAGTTGCAGAAGAGAGATCTGGGGGAGGATTTCAGCCCAATGAGTTTGGCACCTGAGGGTTGTTCACAGACTCTTGCTTCTGGTGTGGGGAGGATTAGAAATTAGTAAGCACACCACCATCTGGTTTTAACAAGGTGACTAGGGAGAGAATGTCTCTCCCTTTCTGAAATCATGCTTTGACTCTGGGATACTTTGAGTTTTCTGAGATGTTTTTAGTTCAGATGTTCCTAGGGAATAAATACCTAACATACGTCTTAAAACATCAATGTCGTGATAAGGTAAAAGCTAATATTGCTAATGCAGTCTCAGCTAAAATAGTGACAAGATAAGCGTTTATTTAAAATTAAACAAGTTTCCTCTTTTAGTTCCAGGGTACTTGGTTCCAAAACCTGAATTCTAGTATATCATAAACAGTACTAATTTATAAAAGTTTAAAGACCTACACTCATGTACACATAAACTTTCAACAAATAAATCAGTGCAATATGTTAAAAAAAAGTATGAGATGTAAGGAATAAGCAATAACTCTTAATAGATGTTACAAAAAATAATGACTTGTCCACATTGAGACCAGATACTAGAAACTGGTACATGTAAGGGTTAACACTGGCATTTTCTTCATTTGTTTCCATTAAACTGGACAAACATATCTTAAAATAGAATAGTCAAGGACTACCAAATCCTACCCTTTATTAAAAGTGTGCATGAACGATATAAATCTTCAGGAAGCCCAGGGTCACTTTGATCCTTTTAGTGGCTCATAAAGCAGCATGTAACCTCATTCAGACAAAGGAGGCAGGCGCCAAGCCTGAGGAAAGAGCTGCAGAAGGTCTTTGAAGGGAGGAATGGGATGCCACTGAGTCTTAGATTGCCTCAGACACTGAGACTAGATTTTTCTACACTCAGTTTGGAAGAGAAAGGATTTTTATAAAATGATCTCATCCTCTGATCCTTCTTTTTTGCTATCTTACAGGCATGGACGTTAAATCTAATGTTGGGTGTGGTGTCCTGATGAAATCAAATTGGGTCGAATGGAGCTTAAGTGCCCCTGAAAGATCCTCAACCTGAGGTCAGAAACCTAATTATTGTCACCACAAGGGACTGACTGTGGGAAGCACATGGCCCTAGGCTATATGGAAAGTATTTTAGCAAAAATGGTTTTCTCATTCTTTGTGATAACTAATTTGTTTGATACACTTCGATTCCCAAAAACTGAGGTGGCAGGATTTTGTCATTCTCTTTGAAAGGTGTTTAACACCACTTTTATGTGCAGAGATGGTTCAGGGATGATCAGTTTTCTGAGGAGACTGTCTGACACGGTCTCGTAAGTGAAGGTCAAAACTGTTACACAGGCCACTGAGCCATTCTCTCATTGCTCATATGTAAATATGAGGTAAATAAGCCATTTTGCCTTCAAGGGCCCAGAGGAGTGATCAGATTGTGAACTTGAATGACTTGTGGCATTTTTAGGACAGACAGTTTATGAGGCGAGGGCATAAATATTATTGTTATTATTATTCTGATGTCTGCTGAAAAACTCAGCATCCTCAAAGGCTTGTTCTTCCAGTAAACCCCCTCTAGAGATTTTTACAAGGATCTGACAGGTGAAAGGCCACACTTTTCATTAGATAACCCCCAAGCAAGGTTTGGAAGCAGGAGTTTTTAATAAGATGGGCCTTTTCCTGTCCAAGTTTTTAGCATGATATAGTTACTCATATTACAGTTTCAGAATAAATGCTTCTGGCAGGGCTCAGACCAGAGAATTTCCATCTAATAATCTTTAAATGGAAAAGCAGTAAGTAGCCTATCATCACAAAGCCAGAGAGAGTCCTTCAGTGAAAGCAGGGCGAGATGGCGAATACTTCCCGCGAACGCACTACCTGGCTGAGACATAAAACTTGATATGTGACTAACTTTTCCAAAATCAAATCAGTTATTTATTTATTGTGTGCGTTCATCCATTGGTTTAATCTTAATTTTTTAAAAAAGATAGTCTGTTTAATATATTATCACCATCGCCACCAATAAGTACTATCATGGAAACATGGAGAAAGATGGACAGGTTTTTGCTGCATGATGCATACCTGATTTGAACCAGTAACATGGTGAGGTTAAAGGTCTCACAAAATTGTCATCATAATATACCTGGAAAGGGAAAGATCTGTGTACCTTCATATTTTCTCATATACATTTGTATATTTGGGAAACAAATTTATCATTGGTCAGTGTCATATCACAAAAGGAGTATGCAGGGGAGCAAATGTAGCTCAGTGGTTGAGCGCCTGCTTCCCATGTACGAGGTCCTGGGTTCATTCCCCAGTACCTCCCTAAATAAAACAGGACTATGTAATCACCAATCTACCAAGCCCTCCAAATCACTGCCCCATGTCTCTGGTAACCACTATTTGAATTAAATGTAATCACATTTTTGCTTTTCTTTGTCATTTTTTTCCCTAAACATCTATCTCTAAATAATATAGTTTGGTTTTATTTGTACTTTGAAATTCATATAAGTGGGATTATACTGTATGCATTCTTTTTTGTCTGCCTTCTTCTACTCAACTTTAGGTTTGTGGGATTCACCTATGTCTTTTATGCGTGTGCCTGAGACTATTGAGCTATACTTTGTATATTTTCATTGTATAAAAATCGATTGTGTGAAAACATCACTTTTAAATTCATTCTACATTTGATAGACATTTAGACCTTTCCATATGGCTTTGAGGAACAGTATTACTATGGGCATTCTTGTTTATATCTCTTGGTGCTCAGGGATGAGAATTTCTGCCAGAAGACACTGAGGAGTGGAGATGCCGGGTCATGGAGAAGGCATATATCCAAGAGGAGCCAGCAAGGCCATAGAAATTTCCACCCCCACAAACAGGATGCAAGAGTTCCCATTGCGCCACATCCTCACCACCACTTGGTATTTTAGCTTTTTAATTTTGGCCATTCTGGTGGGTGTAGTATAGGAGTATCTTATTGTGGCTTTAATTTGTACTTTTGTGATTACTGATGTGGGTGAACACATTTTTAATTTTTTTTTTCATTTAAAAATTTTTTATTGAAGTGTATCATTCATACACAAACCTACATAAACAATAATTGTGTAATAAAACTTGTGAATTTACAAAACAAGCATGCATACCATCATACAGGGCTCCCATACATCACCCCACCATCGATACCTTGTGAAGTTGAACTCCCTTTGACACGTCTTGGACGTTTGGGTAGCTTTTTTGTGAAATAGCTCTTCAAGTCTTGCCCATTTTTCTATTTATTTTTCTTATGGATTTGTAACAATTCTATATACATTCTAGATTAAAACCCTTTTCAGTTATTATATGTGTAAGATTATTTTCTCCCACTGTGACAGAGACTTAACATTTTTACTCACTCAATTACCAATTTTAATGAACAGAATTTCTTATATACTGTTGCCCAATTTATCAATAATTTCCTCTATCGTGTGGTTTAAGTTCTGCTCAAGAATTTTTCTTTACCATAAGATCATAAAGATATTCTCTTAAATTATCTTCCCAAAGTTTCATAGTATTTTTTGTGCATATAGATACATAGTTCTATTGGAATTGTTCAAAATATTTTGTAATTTCTATTGTGAATTCTTCACCATCTCAAAAATTATTTATAAGGGTATTTCTTATTTTGAAATAAATGAGAAATCCCTAGCTATTTTCTGTTACTGATTTCTGGCTTAATTCTATTATGGTTTCTCTTTGAAATGTGTTGAGCCTAGCTTTATAGTATAGCATAAAGTCTTTTATTTTCTTTCTGCACGATCTATGTGCTATAAAAAGAATTTAAGAACATGTATTCTTCAGTTATGGGGTCAGTGCTGTCTCTCTATATACGTATATTAGGTCAAATTTGTTGACTGTGCTTTTCAAACCTTGTATATCCTCACTAACATTTGGTGTGTATGTGTGTGTATACCCTATCAGTTAATGTGAGAAGGGTGTAAAAATCTCAGAGTACGACTTCAGATTCTCGTCTATTTCTCATTATAGCTCTGTCCATTTTTATTTTATGTATGTTGAGGCAATATTTTTAAGTACATTCAAATTTGGAATTGTTTCATTTTCCTAATTAAAATCTTGTGTCATTATGAAATATTCCTCTCTATATCTAGAAATGCTTTTCCCTTTAAATCTACTTTATCGGATATTAGTATAGCTACATCAGGTTTCATTTTAGGAGTGTTTGTACTCTATATCTTTATCCATCTTTTACTTTCAACCTTTCTGAATTCTTATATTTTAGATGTCTTTCATAAACAGCAAATAGTTAACTTTTATTCTTTTATGCAATCTACAGCCCAACAGTGGCTTTTAATAAAAATTTTCCATTTAATATAACTACCTATATATTTGGTTTTAAGTCTGCCATCTTCTTTTTCCTCTTTCCTTACCTCCTTTTAAATTGACTGAGGTGTTTTGTATTATTTTGTTTGTTTGTTTGTTTTTAATTGGTTGGGTTTTCCCCTCTCTACTGGGTTAGAAGTTATACCCACTTTTACCTTAAAGACCACAACACGCAATCCTGACTTATCAAAGTTTATTTCAATTTACCCTTTTCCCCAAAGTGCAAAGATCTTAGGTATCTTTATCTCCATTTATCTCTTCTAAATTTATGTAATTGTTATCATTTATTTTTATATTATTTGTATTTTAATCCTGAGAGTATTATCATTATTGTGTTAAACAGTCAGTATTAATTTAAAAGTGACCTCATATATGCATTTCCTATTGATTATTTTTCATTTCTGTATTTGACTTTCTTTTTGCCTGGAAAAGAGAAATTTAGACCAACTAAAACTGAAAGAATTTGGTAACCATTGACCTGCACTGAAGGAAACACTAAAGTGTTTATTTCACCTTCCTTCTTGAACAGTATATTTTGCAGGATATAGAATTCTAGGCTAGAAGTTATTTTATTTCAAACTTTTATTCCTTTGACATCTGTCATCTTTATATATATCAACAGTAATTAATCAAACTAATCATTACCCATTTGAAATTAATCACCACCACCCATCTACTTTTATGATTATCTTTTTTTCTTTGGTTTTCTGCAATATTGCCATAGTCTATCTAACTCTGGATTTCTTTTTATTTATCATGACTAAGTTTCATAGGCTTCTTGATCACATATCTTGAGATTTTTTTTAACAACTTAAGAGATTTCTTAGTTCTTACTTCTTATTCTATTATTTCTGTTCATTCTCGCTCCTTTAATTCTGATGTCCATTCATTCATATATTGGATGACTTTCTCTCATATATATTGTACCCTCTTTTCTGTATTTCCTATCATTTTGTCTTCCTAGGCTTCATACTAGAGATTTTCTTCTAATTTATATTCCAGTTTACTAATTACCCCTTCAACTGTTTGTAATATGATACCCTATCTACTGATTTTTTTTAATTTTAGTTATTTTATTTTTCAGTTCTAAAATTTCCAGATGTTCTGTACAGTTTCAATAGCTCCAAGTGTTCTCCTCAAATGTGTCTCAAATTTTCTTGATCATAGTAAGTACTATTATTTTAAAGTCTGTTTTTGAGAACTCCAATGTCTGAAGATAAGGACCCTATAGATCTGTTTTTTATCTGTCTTTTTGCTGTTTTTCTATGTTTTCATGTTGCCTTACCTTCATTGGTGCTATGTTACTCTCTTTTATATTTTGTGCCAAATATTAAATATGAAATTGTTGAAAAAATTTGAAACAGGGTGATAATATCTTCTTCCAGAGAGGAGTAATATTTGCTTCCATATGGTACCTGGGGACAGTAGCCATCTGAGATTAGTCAATTCAAATACAGGGACTGAGAAGATCCAAAGCTGAGCTTCAGTTCCTACTTCTGCCATTTCTTTCCATGTTCAGGTACAGCTCCTCAGGACAATTTCACGTGATGGTCCCTGGATTCTAATCCCCACTCCACAAAAGGCTCAGAAAAGTCTTGTGTTCACCTTCTCAACTTTTCAACCAACCTTTTGACACTAGAATACTCAGCCAAGTGAAAAGCAACCTACACCATGCTTGCCTCTCCCCTTTCCACCATATCTATCTCGATTGGGGTCTAGGAATTATTTACAATTTCCTTAGCTCTGATGCCTTTAAATACATTTTTACAACTTCATGTTATGGAAAATTTCAAAATTCCTAAAGCAGAGAAAATGGCAAAAGTAGAGAAAATAAAATAATGTATCCCATGTGTACATTACCCAGCTTCGACAATGATCAATTTATGGTCAATGTTGTTTCTTATATATCTCCTCATTTCTCACTTCCCCACAAAATTCTTTAGAAGAAATCCCAGAGATCATATAATTTCAACTACAAATTTTCACTATGTAACTCTAAAAGATAAGAACTCTTATGAAATAGAGCCAGAATTTCATTCTCATACCAAAGGCAATGGGGTTTTACTTAACTTCATTGATCTTTCATTTGTATCTCCATCCTTTCACCAAAAACCCCCACTCTCAATGACACAAACATAAATACTCATTTGCTCTATCCCACAGTATACATTCAACCATCTCAGAAAAACAGTGTCAACATTCTGATTACTAAGCACAATTTAAGATGTTTTTTATAGTTCTTTTTATCCTTAGTGCACACATGTATATCAAATTATGATGTTTTAAAGTCATTTGGAATCATTTTCCTCTGTGTGTTTATGCCATCAACACAATATACACTAGGTTCGTTTGTTTCATACTGCTTTTGATTTGGGGGAATTCGTTTTTAATAATTATGATGACTAGATACACGGTCCCAAAGTCAAATCCGCCAAGCAAGATTTATTCAAACATTTTCCTGCTATTTCTTGCCCCATCCACCTAATTTCCTCACTTTATCTAAAGGTAACCTTTATTTTTTAATTTGATGATTTTCATCCATATTTTTTAAGTAAGCAAAAAAGTATTATGTGTATTTCCTCCAATTTCTTAAACAGTTAACCAACTATACACACTTTATTCTATCTTCAAGCCCAAATTTTTTAAAATTGTCATTCTTTATTTTTATTATATTCTGTCTAGATTTTCTAGTGCTCAGGGGGGTAATTGGTCTCACTGTCCTCAGGGAGTAACCTAGTCCACCATTATTGGAAACAGAAGTCCCACATGTATTTTTGATAAGTGATACTTATACAATTAGAAGCATCTGGTCTTTTGCAAGTACAATGAGATAGCTATCTAAATATGGCATTCACACTGCTGATTATAATATAGTGGGATATAAGAAACATTTGTTGTACCTCTTCTAGGAGTAGACAACATGGCTGCATGTCAACTGCACTCTTTCACCTGACAGTGAATAGAGTGTGCTTTGTGTAGGCTTTATTGTCAAATACAATCCCTTCTTCTTAAAGCTGCGTGATCTTGGGCAAGTTACATACATTTTTAAAACACAATACTTTTGTCTGTGAAATGGGAACAAAAATTCTCCCTGAGGAGATATGTTCTGATGTTTCAAAGAAGACATGTAAATTAAATGCAGTGCTTTCCAGAGATGATTACTTTTTTCAATTAATCAAAGGAGTACTGAGTGAACATAAGGGCTGGAGTCAGGGCACCTGTGCTCACGGCTTATGGAAGTTTGGCTTTAAGTAACCACTGACACTTCTGTGCTTTGCTTTCTTTATCAGTCACTTAAAATATATGGATAATATGGCTCCACAGTCCCCTGAACACCACTGCAATGAAACCCAGATAGCTTCATACTGTCTATGGAAGGTGCAGCCATGAGGGATTCTGACTAAATGGGGTGGTATGTGAAAAATGCAGAGAGGGGCAGAAAGGGTACTATCAGATGCCTTTTCATATATTTTAGCCAAGCTGACTCTTCTAGGCTGTTCATTTCTTGAGTTTAGAATTCTTTGATTTCTGGGAAAAATCAGGACAAATTCCATGTGTCCCTATAGTATATTATCTGTATGGGGAGTAAAGAGGGGGCTGGCGGTGGGGGTGGGGTGGGTAAGAAGTACGCATGGCTGCCCCCAAACTAATGAGGACACCCAGAGAGCATGCTTTGAGTCTATAAGCAAAGATAAGAAAGATCCTACAAAAGACCCAACAGAACTTTCAGCCCTATGGCCCTAAATCATTGCTTCCTGCTGGAAGTTGTAGGATGTCAGGATAAACATTATGAAGTAAATATTGCACACAATGGGGAGGGAATTAGCTGTGCAATTCCCATTAATGCTAATGAGACTTTGGTGGTTAATTTCCCATGCCTTGTGCTGAATATTTGCCCCAATTAGTTATGTCAAGCTTGTGCCACACTCCGACCAAGTTTTTAATTTTAGGGAGGGGAGCGAAGGGGAGTGGGTAATTGTCCTCATCATTTCTTTCCATTTCAGATGGCAAAGGAAAGGCTGAAGTCATCTAATCATATTGTTTGCTTCTTCAGATGAAAAGCCTCTGAGAAACTAGCACTTTGCCAAAACTCTTGAAATGCACAACCCTTTGGAAATCATTGTTTTCATTAGTAAGCTACCTGCTGGGGCATTGTCTTATAGGAGATGGGTTTATTTTAGTTTATTTATTTCACTCCGAAGAATAATTTCATCTCTATTCTCATTAGACCTACAGTTTGGTTTAACATCCCTATTACTTCCATTATGATGCTCCAGATAATAGGAAATTAGAGGAGAGAAGAGGCATAGGAGTCATTTTTAGAGGCACACAATTGGATGGATCAGTCGACAATAAGCTTTTATTCTTTGGGGCAGGATTAGGTTTTCTCTTCTTTTCCAATGTGTGTATTTCATTTCTGGCACCTCTCACAGCTGCCTTACATTACTCCAATATCTATTTTTATTCTTATTTTCTCTACTAGATTTTAAGTTCCCTAAGGGCTGGTACAATTTTTTATATAACTTTACTTCTTCTACTAATATCCAGCAAAGAGCTAGACATCAATAAGCATTTGTTAATGAATATTTGTTAACAAATGAAAATATAACACCTATCACAGTAATGGGGTACTGAGTAATATGAAATAGTTTAAAACATCAAATATAAGTTCCATATAAATCAAATCTTAGGGTATGTATAGTCACACTTTATACATTTACAAAACCTCAAAAAAGTTTGGTTTTAGTGTGCAATCACTGTCTTGAGAATAACCAGAAAGAGGAAAGACAGCATATTGGAAATAAAAAAGGAAGGTAGACAGGACTGTGGGAAGAGAGATCTCTGCTGTAAGCTTTTGGGAAAGATTAAAAAAATAAAGAGAAATGAAATCCAGCATTTAAGCTGGATTCACATGGTGAAGAAAGTCAGCAAATATATACTCAAATAGACTGCTGGAAACCAACCCTGTTAGCCCTGAGAGCTCTCCTTCTGGGAGAGAAATCTGGCCTGGTAGATGTGAGAATACAATTGCTCGCCATAAATCAGGGGGAAAAATGAATTTTGATTGAAAAACATCCTCAGAAGGAAAAATACAAACTATTCCTCCTTTATGCATATTATCAAAAAAGCACACAAATATGCGTATTAGCTCACTATGCATATTAACAACAACTACACAAAAAATAGTATAAGGATTTCAATGAAACCTGAAAAAGTAAAGCCCCCAAAAATAAGTAAGCAAGAGAAGATTAATAAAACTAATAGAACATCTCTCTTTATAAATATAATATGTGTAAAATGTCACTAATTTGATCTTTATTTAATAAGTGTTCAATTAATAGAAGTTGAATAAATAAATTCCTAGCCCCAAAGCATGCCACCCCTGCCCTGGATTGGTCTTAGTGACATTGTTTTCAAAACTTCATTAGGAGAATGAAGAATTGCTTAGAAGCAATTTATGACCAACAAGATAAAGACATGCCCATGTTTTAGGCATAAACTTTACCTTCCATAGCCATTCTGCATACATAATCTCAGTTTATCTTTAGTCTGATCTAAAGTAATTGCAACTAACTTTTCCTGAATGTTTTCTATGTGCCAGACAATACGCTAAGCATCTTACATATTAACTCATTTAACCCTCCCAATAATCCTAGGATGTAAGTATTGTCATCATTTTACTAATGTAGAAAATGAAGCACAGAGAACTTGGTAATATGTGCAAGGTAATCATTAAA
>PVKH010032099.1:0-12229 GCA_004027955.1 Chaetophractus vellerosus | reverse complement strand
CTTGAATAAAAGGGGGTAAAGGTAAAGACATATGAGTTTATATGGCTAAGAGACTCCAGAGTGAGTCATCAGAGAGGTAGCGCTTATGCACGTCTCAGCAGGATCTCACAGATGGCCAAAGTGGACACTACCCCAAACAGTGGGGTTCCTGAGGGCTCAAGTGACACCCAGGTCCTGTGGTTGTGGCAGATAGCTCCAGAGTTTGGTGCCTTGCCAGTGGACCCTACTTTGGAGATAGTGCTCCTGAGTGTGACAGAGTTGGACTCAGATGTGACTTCTCTACACATGCCTCTTCTGTCCTTTTTGTTTGAACCTATAGTTGGTGCTGGGGTTGGTAAGTATACATCCAGGAGACTTGAATCTCTGGGCTGTCCATGTGCTGGCTGGGCCCTGAACCTCAGCAGAGTTGCAGCACCTACACTTCAGTTCCTTAGACTCTCCCAGGACAGCTAATGGGGAGGTGAGGATGGACAACCAGCACACCAAGGAACTGAGAGAGTTTACAACTGCAAGCAAGGACGTCCCATCCATCAGCCATATGGGATTGAAGTCCCCTCTCAATTAGAGGTGGAGTGGGCATCACCATCCCAGCATCCTCAGTATTGGGGAATAAAATATGGACTAGAGTAGACTTACTGGTGTTCTGCTATAGACTTATTGTGATTCTAGCAATGGAAGAAATCATATCATTGATGTGAAGACAGTGGCCAGTGGAGGTACGGAAGTCAGGGAGAGGGAAAAAGAGGTGTAACATGGGGGCATTTTCAGGACTTGGAATTGACCTGGATGACATTGCAGTGACAGATACAGGCCATTATATATCCTGCCATAGCTTACAGAATTGAGTGAGATAGTGTAAACTACAATGTAAACTATAGTCCATGCTTAGTGGCAATGCTCCAAAATGTGTTCATCAATTGCAATGAATATACCACACTAATGAAAGAAGTTGTTAATGTGGGGAAAAGTGGGAGGTCTGGGGAGTGGGGCATATGGGAATCCCATATATATATTTTTATATAACAATTTATGTAATCTAAGTATCTTTTAAAAATAAATTAAAAATATATTTTTAAAAACACAGAAAAGAAAAAAAATAAAGAGAAAGTCAGAAGCAGGAAATTTGCAGTAGAGAGAGCCAAGGCAAAGCTATAAGGACAATTCCCCATATCTCTTCTGGAATAACCAGGAATGGCAATGCCTTTACTCTGTTCTGGAAGAATGTGTAGGAGTCTGGGGAAAGAAAGACTCTGCTTAGCTGTACTAGTTATTAAAAGGTTTATCACTTACTCATCTAGTAAGAGGAGCACTGGGAGCTTAAGGCATAAAGAAAAGAGATGGAGAGAGAAAGAGACTTTTAAAACCCCCAGTTATGAGATTAGAGAAGACAGATGAATACTGGAAACTGAAGAGGAAAGATAGAAACAAAATGAAAATCAATCACAATACAGTGAGTCACCTGGCTTTGCCTTCTTTTTCCATTTAAAAACACCAGAATCAAGTGAATTTCAACCCCTGCCCCACTAAGAAATGACTATTTTGAAAACTAGTTCTATTTCCTAGGACACAGGTTTTCTCAATTTATAAAAAGTGAAATCCACTTTGAAAAATGAAGCTATTTCTAACCTGCATGCTATATTTGGGCACTGTTATCACCATTCTTTAAAAGGGTAGCTGAAAATAGGGACCGTATTTACTTATTTAAAAAAAGCAACCAAAAGAATACATCTTCCGCCAAGGGACCTCCCAACTTGAAGGTCCCTGAGGCAAAGAATAGGCGCTTCAGTCCTGAAGAAGAAACGCTCTTAGAGGAAGCTCGCGTGCGTGTTGGGAAGGGCAGTGAGACCACAGTCTGTGGAAGCCTAACGGTGTCTGCCACAGGTGCATGCGGGGGTTGTGGCAGCACAAATGCTGCTCATTTGCCATCCTGGGACTAAATGGTATGGTTCCAGAGGTACCTGGAAAAGGTGTTATGCACTACATATTTCTCCTACTGGTTGCTGGGAAGGGAAGATTATTTGAAGAGGTGGGAAAGAGTTCACTGATGTGTTTAGCCCACAGATACAGATGGCAGTGCAATTACCTTGGGATAAGGAAATACACAACAAGTGTTCCAGGGGAGAGGAGATAACTGGCCTCGGATTCCCTTTTTTTGATGGTGGGGTTATGTGTGTGGGGCAGATGGGGGCGGTGGAGGGGGTCAAGGCAAGGATTGGATGCCTGATTAAAGAAAAGAAAAATGCAGCCAGGCAATGCTCTAAGGTTCCTGCCTTGACCAGCCATGATCTCGCGGTATGAAATGACCCAGTAATCTGCTTTAGTGAATCCTGCAGACAAAAAAGAAGCTGCTGTCTTTCTAATGCATTAGTTTATGTAGACTCTATTGTGGGTGGGGAAAACTCAGGTATTGGGAGATATCTTGGTGTGCAAACCTCACTCTTCATATACGAACATGGTGGGCTTCAGTGACCATTTAGGACTTTCTTAGCACAGGTCAATTTGGGGAAACAAATGGGGTAAGAGAAAATATTCTGATTCTAAACGAAAGGAAGTATGTCTTAGTTGTAAAGATTATAGGTTCTGCTTCCTTACGTTTGCAATGCATGTCTAAAAAACCTGTAGCAAACACCTTGTTTAATGGAGAAACACTGAAAGGTGACTCAAAACATTGGAAATAAGGTACTACTTCTTTTTAATATTTTACAAAAAGTCATAGCCATACAATAAGACAATTTAGCTGGACACCAATAATGATAAATAATAAGAAAAATCCGAGAATTTTGGAAATTAAGAAACATGTACTTACAAATAATTCACAGGTCAAAGAAAAACTCAAAATGGAAATTAGAAAGTATTTTATGCTGAAAGACAATGAAAATGTAACACGTCAAATCTTTTGGAGGATGCAGTGTTTATAAGGAAATATATAGTCTCAAGTGCATATATGAGAAAAGAGGAAAGGCAGAAAATAAATTCTCTCTGTATCCACCTTGAGAAGAAGAAATCAAATCCAATAACATAGAAGACAAGAACAAAAATCAATGAAGATATGAACGAATGTGAAATGGAGAAAATCTACAAAGCCAAAACTTGGTTCTTTAAAATAAAGACCAATAAAATGGATAAATCTGTATAAATACTGTTAAAAGGCAGGTGTGTGTGTGTGCACACATGTGTAGAATAGAGATCAAATCACTAATAACAGGGATGAAAAGAAAGCATCAGATAAATCCTATGGATATTACACAGATGATAAGAAGATACTATTGCCTATTTTATGCCAATGAATTTGAAAGGTAAAGGAAATGGAAAAATACTTAGCAAATATCAGTTGTTAAAATCAAAAGGAAGAAATAAAAAAAAATCTGAAGTCATTTAATGATTAAATTGAATGAATAATGAAAAGCCTAGCCAAAAAATAATTCCAGGATCACTCAGATGATTTGCACCAGTGAATTCTACCAAGTAATTAAGAAGGAGCCAATACCAATCTTACACAAACACTCAGAGAAGTGAAAAAGGATGGAACATTTTCCATATCATTGTATGATGGCAACATAAGCCCAATCTCAAAACATGACAAGAACATTACAAGAAAAGAATTACAGCAATAAAAATCTCTCAAGAACATAGATGCAAAAGATATTAAACAAATTATAAGCAGTGAAATATAAAAAGAAAAGCTACAAAAAATCCTATAGCAAACACATTTAATGGTGAAATTTTGTGAATTTGACCCTGAGATTGGGACTGAGACAAGGCTCCCCATTATATCGTTACTCTTCAGCCTTGTCCTGAATAAAGTCCTAGACATTTCAGTAAACAATGAACACAATATTTACACTGTGTAACAATGGGAAAGGAAGAAAGAAAATGGTCTTTATTCAGAAATTACAAGATTGTGTATATAGAAAATGTGAAAATATCTATAGACAAATTACAGAAGAGTGAATTTGGCAAAATTACTGGTCATAGGGCCAATATAAAAAAATTAATCGAACTTTGATATACCAGTAACAAATAAGTATAAGAAAATCATACCATTTGCAATAGCATCAGAAAATATCAAACACCTAGAAATAAATACAATAAAAAGTATAAAGGACTGTTACCTTGAAAACTATAAACTTTATTGAGAGAAATTAAAGACCAAAATGAATGGAGAAATATACCACGTTCATGAATTGCATGATTCAATGTTTCAAGGACGTTGAAAGATATTAATATTTTCCACTTATGAATCCATATATTTAACAGATTTGAATCAAAATAACAGCATATTTTGTTATGAAAATTGGTAAAATGATTTTACAATTAGTTAAGAAATTCAAAGGGCCAAGAAGAGATATAATAATCTTGAAAAGGAAAAGAACAAAAGAAGAAGAATCATACTACTAGAACCCTAGTCCTATTAGAGAACTACAGAAATAAATAGGGTGGCATTGGCATATGGCTAGACACACCAACCCATGGGATGAACTAGAGAGCCCAAGCACAGATCCTTACATTAGTTGAATGGTATAGCAGTTTGGCAGTTTGATATAGTTATGAATTCCAAAAATAGATATTGATTATGCTTGTTGACTGGTCTGTTAATCTGGGCATGATTAAGTTATGATTAGGGCGTTGACTGGGCCACGTCAGTAGGCTGTTGAGCCCCACCCCTTGGTGGGGGGGGGGCGAGTCTCAAAGATAAAAAGGCAAAGGACAGAGTTGGAGCAGTTTTTGATGTTAGAGTTCTGATGAGGAAGAAGAGAAGGCCCCGGGATAGAGACGAGCCATTCGCCTGAGAGTTCACATCTGGCCTTGTGGAGAGAAGCAAAGCCTAGAGAGCCTCATAGTCCACAGCTGACCTTGTGGAGGGAACAGAGGAGCTGAGCCTGGAGAGAAACGGAGCCCCGGGAAGAGGGAAACCCAAGAAGCCTAAACCCTGGCAAATGTCGGCAGCTGTCTTGCTCCAACATGTGGCAACAGACTTTGGTAAAGGAAGAAACTTCTGCTTTATGGTCTGATAACTGTAAGCTTCTACCCCAAATAAATACCCTTTATAAAAACCAACAGATTTCTGGTATTTTGCATCAGCGCCCCTTTGGTTGACTAATACAAATGGCAAAGGTGTCAATGCAGTATGGTGTGGGAAAGGAACTTTTTTTTCCCCAATAAATAATACTAAATCAAATGGATATGGAAATAAAAACTGCATCTTAACCTCTATTTAGCATCAAAACATTAATCAACTCCAGATGGATTGCAGACCTAAATATAACATGTAGAAGAAACATAAACTGAAATCCAAAAATGCTAACTATTAAAAAGTGATAAATTATATTCCTTTAAAATTAAGGACTTATATTCACCAAAATATACTATTGAGAGAGTGAAAACACAACTTGTAAAATGGGAGAACATACTTGCAATATCTCTATCTGACAAAGGGCTCACACTCACATATGTGTATTTTCTGAATGCATGTGAATGTGTAAAAACTGGTACAAATCAATAAGACAGATAATCCAATAGAAAAATGGTAAAACAATTTAACCAAGCATTTCACAAAAGAAGGTATCAAAAAGGCCAAATTCATTACTCATGATTGAAGCCTAAATTAAAACAAGCATGGATGAAATGAAAAACATGGCAAATACCAGGATGTGGAGCAACCGGAATTTTCATACACTGCTGTCGAAATTTAGTTTAGTGCACCATTTGCAAAACTTCTTTGTAGTAGCTCCTAAAGCCAAACACATGCATGCTCTATAACCCAGCAATTCCACTCCCAAGTGTACACCCAGCAGCAGTGCATGAATAGAAAACATGAATGTACTTGAGTGCTTATAGCTGCTCCATTAGCAGGCCCAGGGCTGACGCCCATCAAGAAAAGAATGGCTACTTCAATTGTGGTAATTTTACACAGTGCAATTCTATATAGCAATGAGGAAAAAATCTAGAACATCACACAACAATATGGATTCACATCACACTGTAATGTTGACCAAAGGAAGACAGACATGAGAGTATTCAATTATTCTATTTATATTTATTCAGTTCATTAAAAAAAGCTCAAAAGGAGGCAAACTTAATCCATGTGGTTAGAAGTCAGACGGTTGGTTACCCGTGGGGGTGGGAGGGGCAGATCGTAACAGAGAGAGGAGGAGACAGGGCCTTCTGGGGTGCTGGTCGTGCTTTGTTTCCGCACCTGGATGGTGGTTGTGCAGGTGTGCTCACCTGTGGATACTTACTGAGCTGCATACTTGGGATTTGTACATTTTTCATACAGTATATTACACATTAGTAAATCAGCAAGTGATTTATAGTTCATTCTAAACCCCAACCAATTTTTTTTTTGTAGAAGTGTTTTTGGATATGTTAATTAAAATATAAAGATCGACTGATTTATGCATTAATTTATAAAATCTTTTGCCACACCTTTAATGATGGAACCTTTTTCTTTTTTCCCACTAAAGCCGAATTTTCCATTACTGCCTGCACCTATTGCATTAGACAGAGATTTGCCATTTCAAACGCTACTGGAAGGTTCCACTTGTACTTGGAGTTTATTTAAATTACATATTTAGATGTTTTTAATTACCAAAATAATCTCTTGTACCCTTTATAGGCATTTGTCAGGTCTCACTTAGTATCTTTGAATGGAGGCAAAGCTGAGTCTTACAGTTTCTTTTGCTGGAGAATGGGGTGCTCACTCATATGCCTGGTATTCCCTGGAAGTTGTTTCACGGGATCATTTATTCTAAGTGAAGAGAGCTGAGAAAACAGGCTGGAGAGGATGGAGATCGGCAGTACGAGCCACCACTTCGTAGGTAGCCAAGGTCCCGCTATGATAAATGGGTGGTCTGTAGAGCTTGATTTTTATGAAATAAGTAGAGTTTGCAGAACTCCCTGGGAAGCTGCCGCTTCTGACCTTTCAAAAGCTGCTATAACATGGCTCTTCCCGTGCAGGAGGCGGTCTTGGCAGAAAAAGGCCAAGTGTGGCTGATTTCTCTATTCATAATTAATTTGTCCCTCTTCTTTTACTTAAAATACTTTGTCCATATTCGTTTTTTGTCTTTATACTCTACCAAGTGTTATTGGCACTCCTTAACCAAAATGGCCTTGTTCATAACAATTGGGGTGTTTGTAGGATAAATAGCATCAACCATTACACTTTACCCTATGTTGCCCAAATCTTCTTTAACCAGGATATTATTTCAGCTTCATCCTTACAGTGCTGATTTAAAAAATAATTAATGCTTTTCCTTCAGAAGCTCCTATTTTGTCATTTTTGCTTCTCATTTTCTGTTCTACTTCCCTTCAATACTTTTGTTTAGGTACCAATACATGCCCTGTACCAAGCTTTGGAAAATATCTAGGTATATTTCCAAATACCCAGTGCTAAACACATTACCTAAGGAATCTGGAAAGGCATTTTCTTTTTAGCTGAGAAACCTCAGTGAAGAGAGATTTATTATGTATTAGGCAGTTCAAGTGTCATCTTCTCTAGGAAGCATTCTGTGCTTTTTCCCTCCTCTGCTCAGCTACCACCTTTAACAATCCCAGGGGTTCTGTACAGAGCTCTGCCACGTTAATCATAGCATATGGCAGAGAATTCTCCATAGTGGTGTCATAATTCTATTCCAGAACTGGGCACAGTGCCTTACAGGAGACTCTCAGATGCTTGATTGAGTAGAAGAATGAATAACGAATGGAAGAATGAGTGAAAAGCCATAAAAATTTGAAATAGATAGATATAGGGCACAGAGGCTGTGTGTTCAGGGGCAGTTATGAAGGTAAAGATCATTTCTAACAGAAAGGGTAGAGTTTTACTTATTCACTGGTTGAAATTCAACCCAACTCACAATTCAAACTCTCTTATTCTGCTTTCTATCTGCAGAGCAGGGCAGACTGACATTACAGACGGGAGTGTTGTAGAAACCAATTCACATCAATTAGCTTCTTCAGAGTTGAAAGGTAATAAATTGTCTTCATTATGTGAAATAAAAATATTTTGTCCTCTATCAGTATTTTCAAAAAGAGAAGAGTCCTTTTCCACATAGGAAACATGCCGTCGAAAAGTAAATAGTTTTCTACATATAATGCTTTAAAATTATAACCCTGGAGCCATTTGCCCTGGGCCATGAAGGTGGAAAGAAGTTGAGTTTTGTGCATGTGGGTGCTCTCACACAGTACATTCTCTTATGTAAACCAAGCAGTGACAGGTTACAAGGGGCTAAAATCAAAACTGGTCCACCAAGCAAAATTGTGCACTGTATTGGAGAGTATTAGGAGTTTTAAGGTTTGGCTTGGCTTGAATTCATTGTACCACCACCCACCTCTCTCCAGTTGCAATATTTTAACCAGGCCACTCAGATGTTGCGAAACAGATGTTCATTGAAGGGAAAAGGAAATAGGTGTTGTCCATTGAAAAGTGATAGTCATGGCAGAGGAGAAAGTGTGCTTTCACCTACAACACAAGCCGAGTCTTATGGAAAGCTCTTGGTAGGGCAGAAGTTCCTAGCCCTGCAGGGATTGGCAGCACTTGGTAAGCACCTCAGCGTACTGAGAGGCGGTCGGGCAAAGGGGAAGTGCTCGGGAGCTCGGCGAGCTATGCTTGGTGGTGGAATGTTTGACTTTGTTCTTCTAAGTCATGTGATCTTGGATAAATTACTTCAATTGTCTTATCTATGAAATTAGAATAACACTAAAACTTCATCAGGTGGTTCTTGTGATGACTACACTAGTTAACACAAGGAAAGCATTTCAAATAATGCCTGGTGCTTTAATTATTATGGTTGCAGTTGTCTCTACAAGGAGGAACATGACTGCCTCTTTGGGTTTGGAACTGATTTTACCTAGAGTTCTTACGAGGAAGGAATGGTGACAGGGCTTAATCAAAGGGCTAGAACACCCTAGGTCTGTCCTCAGTGCTAGGAAACGTTGTACAGCTAGAAAGGGAGATGGCAGAAACAGCAAAATACAGAGCCTCAAGCCATCCTTTGGCATTCTCAAAGCCTTCCTTTATGAAGGCGCCCCGTAGGCCACCGGCTGGTTTCAGCCCCTCCCTTGGAGCTCAATAGGCATCTAATTAGCAATTCTGTAGAGCTAGTACTTGATAACATGCAGCTTCAGCTTTGGGGTCCCCCATTCCGTCCTCAAGTCCTTCCTAGAGGGATTTTCTTAGCTGATTGTAGTGCCCATCTGTTCTGTTTACACATCACATTCTGACCTCACACTGCAGTACCTATTAAACCGCCGTACTGATTGGAGGGAGCAGGAATTAATTTGGACCTAGAAACTTCTCTATTTACAAACATTTTTTTTAAAAGAATTTTCAAAGATGTGAACAAAACTGCATGCCAGACTACAACAAAGCTACTAGAGCTAAGAAACAAATTCAGCAAATTGGTGGGCTGCAAGATCAATATGCAGAAATCAGAAGTGTTTCCATACACTAGTAATGACCAGTCTGAGGAGGAAATGAAGAAAAAATTTCCATTTGCAATGCAACTAAAAGAATCAAATACCTAGGAATAAATTTAACCAAGGATGTAAGGGACTTGTACATAGAAAATGAGCAAAAACAGGGAACCGGCTGTGGCTCAATTGGTAGGGCTCCGGTTTACCACATGGGAGGCCCTGGGTTCGGTTCCCAGGGCCTCCTCGAGAAGGCAAGCCGCCACGGGCAGGGCAAGCCGCTGCGAGCAAGGGCAAGCTGCCGTGAGCAGGCAGGCCGCCGTGCGGTGAGCTGACTCGGTGGGTCACCGCAGCGGGGGGAGACAAGCAGACACAGAAGAACGCAAAAATGAACACAGCAAGAATAAGCAGAAAGGGGGGGATATATAATAAATTTAAAAAATTTTTAAAAAGAAAAAAAAAGAAAATGAGCAAAAACAAAGAACAGACAACGAGCAAAAATACATTGAGCAAACAGAAGAGGGTGTTAGAATTTTGTGCATCAAAGGACTTTATCATGAAAGTGAAAAGACAACCTACTCAATGGGAGAAAATGTTTGGAAACCACATATCCGATAAAGGCTTAATATCAAGAATACATTAAAAACTCCTACAACTCAACAAAAATACAAACAACCCAATTTTAAAAAATGGGCATAAGACTTGAATAGACATTTCTTCAAAGAGGATATACAAATGACCAAAAAGCACATGAAAAGATGCCCAACATTATTCGATATTAGGGAAGTGCAAATCAAAGCTACAGTGACATAGAATGGCTACTATTGAAAAATCAGAAAATTACAAGTGTTGGAGAGGATTGTGGAGAAACAGGAACACCCATTCATTGCTGGTTGGTGGTAAAATGTTTGGCTGCTGTGGAAGACAGTTTGGCAGCTCCTCAGAAATCTAAGTAGAGAACTACCATACGACCCAGCAATCCCACTTCTAGGCAGATACCTGAAAGAATTGAAAGCAGGGACTTGAACAGGTAATTGTACCCCAATGTTCATAGAGGCATTATTTACAATTGCCAAAAGATGGAAACAACCCAAGTATCCATTAACTGATGAATGGATAAATAAAATCTGGCATATACATACAATGGAGTATTATTCTGCTTTAAAAAAAAAAAGAAGTTTGGATACATGCACTAACATGGATGCACCGTGAAGACATTCTATTGCATGAGATAAGCCAGAAAAAATGAACAAATATTGTATGTTCCCACTTCTATGATGTAATTAGAATATACAAAACCATAGGGTCAGAATTTGGAATATAGGTTACCAGGGGCCAGGGTGAGGGTTGGGAATGGGACATGAAGGCTTAGATTGCACAGTTTCTATTTGGATTGATTGTATGTTCATTTTTAGGAAGATTCAAGATAATATTAATTCTCTCCCAAATTAATCTTATAAATTTAAATATAATTACAATCTAAACCCTGACAAGATTTTTGCAGAAGTTGTCAAGCCTCTCCTATAATTCATAAAGAAGAGACAAGAAGCAGGAAAAGTCAGGACAATTTTGAAGGAAACAAATAAGTGGCATTTGGCTTATCAGATAGTATGACCTACTGTAAAGTAATGATATGTGTTAACAAAAATATTGTGATATTTGTGCAGAAATAAATAATAATACAGAATAGAGAGGTTTTAGAGAGATGCATGTGTATTTGGGAAATGGACTATGATGGGGTAAATTTAGTAATTAGTAGAGAAATAATGATATACATACATCAATCTTACTATGTACCAGGCACAGTTATAAGCACTTTTATATAGTAAGATGTTGTCCTCATAATAACATTATGAAAACAGACTGTGCAAAAAAAAAATAGGGATGTAAGGGATTCCTTTGAAAGGTTCCAGATAATGTATTAGGTTATTCAAGCACAAGGTTGAACATTTGTGGCTTTTGAGATAAGCTTACAGTGAAGAATGGTATTTAGATTTCCTCAGAAAAGAAAAAGGAGAACTTAAGTCTTTAAAACATCTTGTTGCCCCCTTGAGCAAATAGGAAAGAAGGTGGGATATCCTTGCAAGTAGACAAAATCTTGAAAATATAATAGTTACTACTTTTGTTGACCACTTTTTGTCTTCCTGTAGGTTATCTCAACTTCTTTGTTATTAAAGCATCTTCAATATGCATGAATAGAACTTCAAAAGTTCAGTGGGTGAGCACTCTCTCTGCAGGTGTTCCCGATGTGATGGGGAGAACATAGACAAAACCCGGATATAATGAAAATAAGTCCATCTGTTTTTATTTCCTCATTAAACAAATGAACTGAGACGTGGGTGCCAAGGACGTGTGGTTTTAAGGGGGTCTAAATCAGCTGAGGGAGATGACTTTAGTGACAGGAGCTTGCTCTGAGTTCTCAGGTGCTTTTTTGTTTGTTTTAATATTTTGTATTTGTTTTTAAAAGATGCTTGGGTTAAGGCGCGGCAGCGTGCTCCAAGCACACGGGACGCGCCGAGAAGGGTTGGGTGTGAGGACCCTCTTCCTGGCTGGGTGGGCTGTTCAGGCGAGACTGGCCCGGAGGTGAATCGAGGTGGGCAGTGTAGGGTGGAATAAGAGAGCTCACGGTGGAGGGATTCATGTGCCCCAGGAAAGAGCCTGCTTGTAATCTCACCCACATTCCCTGTCCATTTGTCCTGTCTGTCTGCGAAAACCAGACTCTGCCATCCAATGAATTTGTTTTCCATCCAATTTCGAGTCTTGGGAATAAAGAGCACGCGCTCTCGGCCACGGCGGGCGGCGTGACTCTCCAAGCAGGAGG
>PVKH010032097.1:0-12222 GCA_004027955.1 Chaetophractus vellerosus | reverse complement strand
GTAGAGATGTTGGTGATTTACACCCATGTGAACTAGAGGGATGGTGAGAAGTGGAGGGAAGTAGGTGATGATTAATTGGATGGAGGGGATGCTTTGAGGGAATGGGATATCAAGGATAACTCTGAACTTCTCTTTATCTAAAGAAACACAAAAGGAAGTTTCCTTGGCTAGGCAAAACTTTTCTTAAGATCCTCTAGTCACAGAAGTGCCAAGGGATTGACCTCCAAGCTCAGGCTCCTGCTTGCCTCTTATCCCCTAAATGACAGGTATCACCTCCAGGATCCCTGAGTGGGCCGAAGGTCTCCTCATGCCTTCCTTCCCCATTATGCTCAGCCAGAATGCTTCAGGGCAGAGCTCTTGGCTTCCTGGTGCTTAGGAGCCTCAAGCTCCTAAAAATTTACTCCCCACCTTCTTACATTGTCTGCTGGTATAAGCAGAACATATTTTTTCCCCCAAAGATTTCAACAAGCATGTCAGAGGAACAAAAAACATTTACATGATACTTTCAATTTAGAGAGAAAAAGCACTGAACAACTTTCTGAACTGAGTGGCTCATAAAATTATAAGAACATGCAATGTAGATCTATAAGAGAGAAAACGTTTATGTAGTTCCTCAAGATCATTTTATATCCGCACATGATTCCAATTTTATACAATGAACATTCACAGATGGGACCACCAAGTCCAAATCCAATGACTCACAGCTGAAAAATATTTTTTAAAAAAGACTTATGAAAGGAAACTGGAGTAACTCACACAAGCCCACTAAGAGGATCCAGAACACTGCATTGCACACTTGCATTATGAGAAGAACAGTACACAAAAGAGAAAGCAGGGGCTGGAGGAGGTTAGGCAGACATTGAGTATCCAGGAGGGATCTAAAGCCTGAGAGCTCTCTGAGCAACCTCTGAACACATGGCACCATAAACAGAAATAGCACACGGGCCTTTATGTGTTCAGCAATGTTTAAGAGCTCATGTGGGGGGGGGGGCAGTAGGGTTAGCTCCAAAATAGTCCTTGGAGACTCACCTGGGTACCCTTTGGCCTCACCCTAGGGTTCTCATAACAGGAAACAAAATGCATTGGAAATTAAGACACCTCACCTGTTTTTGGAAGAGGGTAACTAATATTAAATAAATCTTCCAGAAAAGAGAAGATGGGACCTGTGATGTTCAAAGCAAAGTCTGCATTCCCATTTGCGATGGCATCCTTCCGGGCCCAGATGCGTATCTAAATAAAAACAATTAAGCAGCGATTAGGAAAAGCAGTGATTTTCAAAACAACAGGCTACTTGCCCCAATTCCCTGAGGCACAAGAGCCAGTCCTACCTTTTCAGAAGAAGCAAGATAATAAAATGTTTAAATGTGTACATGTGTTGATAAAAGCCCAGAAGGCTGCTCACTTAAGTTATAAAAAGTAGTTCCCATGGAGATTGTGTTATTCCTACTTTATATTATAACATGTTTGCATAACTTTTGAAATTAAAAAACAATCTTTGAAATGGTCCACACCAACATCTACTCCCACAGAAAATTTAGATCCTATGTAAAAGTGGAAAAGCACCATGGATGCTTGTTTTCCTCTTTATAACATATTTCTAATGATCCAAAATAGACTTGTGCAATTAGTGAGTATTATAAAGTATGGGGCAGTTAAAAGCAAGTTTGATGAGAAGCTGTATGCCAACAAAATAGAAACCTAGGTGAAATGGAAAAATTCCTAGAAATGCACAAACAACCTACAATGATGCTATAAGAAATACAAGAACTTAAACCAATCACATTTAAAGAGATTGAATCAGTCCTCAAAAATCTCCCAACAAAGAAAAGTCCAGGACCAGATGGCTTCACAGGTGAATTCTATCAAGCATTCTGAAAATAATTAACACCAATCCTGTTTAAACTCTTCCAAAAAATTGAAAAGGAGGGAAAGTTACCCAACACATTTTATGAAGCCAACATCACCCTAATACCAAAGCCAGATAAAGACAAAACAAGAAAAGGAAATTACAGACCAATCTCTTTAATGAACATAGATGCAAAATTTTAAACAAAATACTTGCAAATAGAATCCAACAGCATATCAAAAGACTTACACACCATGACAAAGTGGGATTTATTCCTGGTATGCAAGGCTGATTCAACATAAGAAAATTATTTAATGTAATATACCACATTAACAAATTGAAGGAAAAAAACCCACGTGATCATCTTGATTGATACAGAAAAGGCATTTGACAAAATCCAGCATTCTTTCTTGGTAAAAAAAAAACACTTCAAAAGACAGGAATAGAAAGAAAATTCCTCAATATGATAAAAGGCATATGTGAAAAACTTACTGCCAACATTGTACTCAATGGGAAAAAGTTGGAAACTTTCCCTCTAAGATCAGGAACAAGATAAGGATGCCCACTGTCACCACTGTTATTCAACACTGTGCTAGAAATTCTAGCTAGAGCAATTAGACAAGAAAAAAAAGTAAAAAGCATTCAAATAGGAAAAGAAGAAGTAAAATTATTTGTGGATGATGTGATTCCATATTTAGAAAATTCTGAAATGCCTAAGACAAGGCTACTTGAGCTAATAAATGAGTTCAGCAAAGTGGAAGGGTACAAAATCAGCACGCAAGAATCAATAATGTTTCTGTATATTAGTATTGAACAATCTGAGGAGGAAATCAGAGGAAAAATTCCATTTACAATAGCAAAAAAAGACTCAAATACTTAGAAATCAATTTAACCAAAGAAGTACAAGACCTATAGGGAGAAAACTACAAAACAATGCTAAAAGAAATTTTTTAGAAAAGACCTTAACAAATGGAAAGATATTCCATGTTCATGGATTAGAAGACTAAATATCATGAAGATGTCAATCTTACCCAAACTGATTTATAGATTCAATGCAATACCAATCAAAATCCCAACAGCCTACTTTACAGAAATAGAAAAGGCAATTACCAAATTCATTTGAAAGGGAATGTGTACCCAAATAGTCAAAAGCATTCAAAAAAGAAGACAGATGTGGGTGGAATTTTACTGCCTGACCTTGAAACATATTACAAAGCTACAGTGGTCAAAAAAGCATGGTATTGGCATAAAGATAGACACATCAACCAGTGGAACAGAATTGAGAATCCAGAAATAAACCCTCACCTCTACAGCCAACTGGTTTTTGACAGACCTACCAAAGCCATGTTAACAGGACAAAACAGTCTGTTCAACAAATGGTGTGGGGAAAATTGGATAGTCATACCAAAAGAATGAAAGAAGACCCCGATCTCACTCCCTATACAAGAATAAACTCAAAATGGATGAAAGACTTGAATGTAAAAGCCAGGACCATAGAACTACTAGGAAAAAATGTAGGGAAACATCTTAAAGACCTTGTGGGTGGTGGTTTCTTGGACCTTACACCCAAAGCACGAGCAACAAAAGAAAAAAATAGATAAACAGAACCATCTCAAAATTAAATACTTTTGCACCTCAAAGGACTTTGTCAAAAAGGTGAAAAGGCAGACAACTTAATGAGAGAAAATATTTGGAAATCACATATCTGATAAGGATTTAAAACCATTATATATGGGAAGATGCTACAACTCAACAATAAAAAGACAAATGAACCAATTAAAAATGAGCCCAAAGACATGAATAGATATTTGTCCAAAGAAGAAATACAAATGGCAAAAAAGTGAAAAAATGTTCAATGTCACTAGTAACTAGGAAATGAAAAATCAAACCTACAATGAGATATCATTTCACACCTATTAGAATGGGCATGATTAAAAAGACAGAGAACTACAAGAGTTTGGAGAGGATGTAGAGAGACAGGAACATTTATTCACTGTAGGTGGGAATGTAGACTGGTACAGCCACTGTGGAGGACTGTGTGGCATTTCCTAAAGAAGATGAACATAGATTTGCCACATGACCCAACAATACCACTACTGGGTATATACCCAGTAGAACTGACAGCAGTGACATGAACAGACATCTGCACACCGATGTTCATAGCAGCATTATTTACAATTGGAAAAAGATTGAAACAACCCAGGTGTCCATCAACCAAAGATGGATAAACAAACTGTGTGCATACACACGATGGAATATTATGCAGCTGTAAGAAGATTTGAAGTCATAAAAGCATATGACAACATGGACGAACCTGGAGGACATTATGTTGAGTGAAGCAAGCCAGACACACAAGGGCTTTATGATTGCACTACTATGAACTAAATATACTGTGTAATACCACGGAGTTAATAACTTGAACATGGGTCACCAGAAAATAGAATGAGGTTAGAGAATGGAAAGTTGAGGGTTAACTTGTACAGACTTGGTAAAAAGGATGTGTGTTAATCTTTGGAAATGAATAGAAAAGGTGAAAGCCCAACATAATGTCTGCAACTAGCAGTACTATTATGAGCGTATGAAAGTGATTTAAAGGGAAAGCCTAAGATCATGTTTACTACTAAAAGGTAGATTAGTGGTTATATAGGGGTGGGAAGGACTGCTAAGGGGTGTGGAGTTTTTCTTTCTGGAGTAATTAAATTGTTCAAAAATTTTTTGTGGTGATGAATACACGACATTGTGATTCCACTAAAAGCCATTGATTATACCCTTTGGATAGACTGTATGATCTATCAACATATCTCAATAAAACTGCTTAATAAATAAATAAATAAATAAATAATTGTGCAAGAATAGCCAAAATAGCAGCTATGTATATCAGGGGAAGCATAGAGCGATTGCGGGATGAAGAATCTTCTTGCTAGTTTGTTTGCTGTTATTATTGTTATTGAAAATAGTAAAAATGCTCTAAGGATGATTGACGCGATGAATGCATACCTATGTGATTATACCAAATACAAGTGATTGTAACTTTGGATGAATTGTATGCTTTATGAATATGTATCGATAAATTGATTTGTTAAAAAAGCAAATTTAAATCATACAAATTTAAAATGGTATGATAATTAAAAACATTAATATTTCCACTTAATTTCAAAATTTTAAATAAGGTAAATTTCCAATTTTAAAAAAATAATCAGGGAAACAGCTGTGGCTCAACTGGTTGGGCTCCTTTACCATATGGGAGACCCCAGGTTCAATTCCTGGGGCTTCCTGGTAAAGGCGAGCTGGCCCAAGCGGCACAGTGAGCTGGCACAACAAAGAGAGACAAGCAGACACAGAAAAACATACAGCAAATGGACACAGCAAGCACAAGCAGCAAGGGGGGAGTAAATAAACAAATAAAATAAATCTTTTTTTAAAAGTCACCAATTGTCTTTGATTTTAAGCTGGAAAGCAAGTGACAAATTCTAGATATTTGGTAGGGCGCCGGTTTACCACATAGGAGGCCCTGGGTTCGGTTCCCGAGGTATCCTCGAGTGGGCAGACCACCTTTAGAAGGCAAGCCACCATGGGCAGGGCAAAGCCCCCGCGGGCAGGGCAGGCAGCTGCATGGTGAGCTGACTCGGCAGGTCACCGCATCGGGAGGAGACAAGCAGACACAGAAGAACGCAAAGATGAACACAGCAAGAACAAGCAGAAGGGGGGGGGGATATGTAATTTTTAAAAAATCAATAAATCTAAATTCTAGATATGCTATTGCCACATGGAACCTCCATTTTAGTAGGTTAAAAAAAAATCCCTGCCACGTTTTGTCACTTTCAGGTACCCATGCTGTTTTTTGGGCCCCTAGGAACCTCTCTGTGTGGTTTTGATTACTAACATGCTTTTGTTTGAATATACATTATTATTGTAATATATTTTAAATGGAATTAATAGCATTAATGCTAAAGCACATGCCTGTAACTCAATAACCTTGGAACAAATTTAGAGATGGGGAAATGAAAACAATTGCCCTGATGCAAAAGCCATTAATTTAAGAAAGAGCCCTCTGTAAAAGATTGGAGATAATGCTAAGAAAATAGAAAGCAGCAGTACAATATTTGCAGATTTTTGAACTCCAAGAACAAAGACATCTTACTCTACTTTTATTTCTGGTGGAAAATTTGTCTTGAATTATGTGAATTTAGAAGTACGTGAGGTCTTCAGGAACACTCCCCTTTTACAAAATGCAACCACCTGTTTGTGAAGGCGCCTGCCTTGATCCCTTTACTCAGTTAGGCCTCCCCCGTGCAGCAGGGGCCTCCTTATCCTGGGGAAGAAGGTCGAGGACTTGGCCCTGCCCCCACACTGAACTTAACCTCCCCTCACTCTGTCTTGCAAAGCACCAGTTAGGAAGCCTGCCATGACTAAGTGGAAATAAGTCATCTCTTCCCATGTTCAAGATAATGTGCATATTTTAACTTCAGCAATAACAATTAATGTTCGTATATTTGTTTTCAGTTTACTTATCTCCTTTCCATAAACTAAATCTCTCTAAACCCAAAGAGAAGCAAATGATGGTGATTTCAAACTGCACAGCAGGAGAGGGTAACTAATGGCAGGCCAGCAAGGGACACATTTAGGAACCACAGCTATGAAGTTTTTTTCAAAGTCATATCTGCTCCTCCAGCGTATTCATCTAAGAGGGCAGCATCTTTACAAACATCTGTGTGAGCTAAATTCTACTCTAAGTATGTAATGTCTGTCCCTAGTCACATGTTTCCTGTGGTTTATCCTCATACCACACATTAACCATATTTTCAATTTCACTAAATTTTTATCTCTTGCTTGATGAGCTATTTTTATATAAGCTGGATTCTGTGCCAATAGTGTATTTTGGTTCCCCTGAAGGGTATACAGCGGACTAATTCACATCATAGAGTTGAGCCATAGCCAAATGCAACATTCCACTGATAAATTCATCCCAAACTTCTATTTTCTAGGTAAGAGCATTACTTTCTTAGCCATACTCCCCTTCCTCTTTGCTTCTGTGGTAGCTGGCTTTCTTTCCAAGGTGCTTTCACAAAGTAACAGATTTCATACCCTTATAAGAATTATTGACCTGCAGCAGCTCTGAAAGCAATGAGGTACCTGAGAGGGGATTCTGAGGGGCCACCAGGGGATGCTCACTAGCTATGGGGCCTGTGGCTTCACACCAGACTCTAAGCCTGTGCTTCCAAATCATGCCTGAGCAGACTGATCATTATGTACCATGAACGTTGACCTAGGCAATATGCTGTCTGTGAATGCCAAGGATCTATTAGTGATTAGTCAATAAGGGGACTCGGGCTGGAGCCAACAGCTGAGGAAGATAGCAGACTGTTGTATGCATCCAATACCATGTTATCAATTCATCATTAGGTCTGAGATATGTAAGAGGAGTAGCTTTGAGTGATTCTCACCCTGGTGCTGGACTTGGCTTTCAGAGCATCCTTGTCTCCAAGAGTCAGTGGTCAGAGCCTCGAAGATCTTGGGGCCCAGGAGAGGGCCTTGGCCTGCTGTAGAAAGGAATTTTCCTCAGACCCGTGAAGTTGATCTGACTAGAAAGAACTGGGTCTAAGGTACTGACCTTACTTACCTCCCTACTCTATTATAGGGTGTGAACCAGTCCTATAAATGATCATAAAGCTCTGCCATAACCTCGACATTTTACTAAAATGCGATTATATAGTGATGGCATAATTGGGTACAAACTTGGTATTTCTGGACAAAGGTCCCACTTTACATAACTCTGGGGGAGTGTCCATGCTTCCGGACAGGAATGCCTTTAGCTTGCTTCTTCCTTTTAGCCACAGCAGCTGTTTCTGGCTGTTAGGATCAGTTGGCACCCATGCCATACTGGTTGCTAAACAGTATCACCTGAACTTCAAGAGTGACATTAACATCGTGGGCTAAGGAAACACCATGCACTAAACCAGAGCTCCAGCGTGGCAGCCCTTCCTGCTCTCTCCTGTCCTCTGTGAAAGCCACAGCAGGCTGGGAGAAGGGCTTGGAACCATTCCTTGGAAACCCTCCACAGCTGCAATGGGAATTGATGCATATGACTCTGTGAAGTCACACATAAAAGCTTTATCAGGACCTGGGAAAAAGCTAGAGAGAGAACAAGGAGGTGACAATGGGACATGTAGACCTAACCCCTGGATGCAGAAAGAGTAGAGGAACAATCTGCAGTCAGTACGTTTTCTCTTACCTAGATAATCTTCCTTACTCACCTCCTTGCCCCTTTCAGTCCTGTTGACATAGTCATAGTCACATATAGCAAATGCTGCTAAATAAGTTGGCATTTGAGGTGTGGTGTAGAAAGACGTAACTGTCCATTTGCTTCCATTCACATCTTCTTTTTCAGACTGACCTAGAGAAATTCATTTTAAACCAAATCATTGTAAACCTAAGCAATAGTATCTGCCTTTGAAATAATTCAAGTCACTTGTCATCCAGCTACTTCTTCCCAACCACTCCCCATAGTCTAGTAGTTTGGATTTCTCCACCTCTAAGCTATCAAGAATCAAACTAGGAATATCCAATGATAGCATCTCAAGTGCAAATCTGTATCTCGACTAATAAGGACTTGATTGAGGGCTAAAACCTTGAGTACTGTAAGTTTGCAATCTAGTCTGTCTCCTCTCTTTCATCCACTTCTTTGTTTTTTTTTAATTAGAGAAGTTGTGCGTTAACAGAAAAATCATACATAAAATACAGGGTTCCCCTCCACCACCCTATTATTAAATCTTTGCATTAGTGTAGTACATTTGTTACAATTGATGATAGCACATTTTCAAACTGTACTATTAACTATAGCCCATGGTATACATTTGAGTTCACTTTTTGTGCTGTACCATCCTGTAAATTTTTAAATTTTTATTCTAGTAAATATATACAACCTAAATTTCCCCTTTTAATCACATTCAAATATATAATTCAGTACTGTTAATTGCATTCACGCTGTTGTGCTATCACCACCACTATCCATTAACAAAACTTTTTCATCATCCCAAGTAGAAACTCTGTACAGTTTAAGCATTAACTCCCTATTCCTTACCCCCACCCTATCTCCTGGTAACCTATATTTGCTAATTCTAATTATTTCATATCGATGAGATCATTCAATATTTGTCATTTTGTGTGACAAGTTTCAACCATGTTGTCACATATATCAGAAAGTCATTCCTTTTTATTGTTAAATAATATATTTTTCTGTTGTATGTATATACTTTTGTTTATCCATTCATCAGCTGATGAACACTTGGGTTCTTGGGTTGTTTCCATGTTTCGGCACTTGCGAATAATGCCACTAGGAATATTGGTGTGCAAATATCTGTTGGAGTTCCTGCTTTCAATTCTTTTGGATACATATCGAAAAATGGGATTCCCAGGTTATATGGTAATTCTATACTTAACTTTCTGAGGAACTGCCGAACTGTCTTCCACAGTGGCTATACCATTTTACATTCCCACCAACAATGAAAGAGTGTTCTTATTTCTTCACATCCTCTCCAAAACTTGTAATTTTCCATTTTTTAAATAATAGCCATTCCTGTGGGTATGAAATGGTATTTCATGCTTTGGATTTGTGTTTTCCTAATGACTAATGATATTTAGTATCTAGTCATGTGCTTTTGGGCCGTTTGTATATCTTCTTTGGAGAAATGTCTGTTGTAGCCTTTTGCCCACTTAAAAAATTTGGTTGTCTTTTTGTTGTTGAGTTGAAGTGTTTCTTTATAAATTCTGGATATTAAACACGTATTGGATATGTAGTTTCCAAATATTTTCTCCCATTCTGTAGGCTGTCATAATACTTTCTTGGTAAAGTCCTTCGATACATAAAAGTTTTAAATTTTGATGGGGTCCTATTTATCTATTTTTTTCTTTTGCTGCTTTGTGCTTTGGGCGTGAAGTCTAAAAAACCACAGCTTATGGAAGTGGATGTGGCTCAAGTGGTTGGGCATCCATCTACCACATGGAGGCACCTGGGTTCGATCCCTGGGACCTCCTAGTAAAATTAAAAAAAAAAAAGTAAAAAAAAAAAACCACAGCCTAAAGATGCTCAACATCACTAGCTGTTAGGGAAATGCAAATTAAAACTACAATGAGATATCATCTTGCACTCACTAGACTGGCGGCTATTAAAAAACATAGAGGACTATAAGTGTTGGAGAGGATGTAGAGGAACTGGAACCCTCATCTACTGCTGATGGGAATGCAGAATGGTGCAGCCATTGTGGAGGACAGTTTGGTGATTCCTCAGAAAACTAACCATAGAAGCGCCATATGATTCAGCAATGCCACTGCTGGGTATATACCCAGAAGAACTGAAAGCAAGGACATGAACAGATATATCCACACCTATATTCATAGCGGCATTATTCACTGTTGCCAAAAGTTGGAATCAACCAAAATGCCCTTCAACAGATTAATAGATAAATAAATTGTTGCATATACATACAATGGACTATTACTCATTTATAAGAAGAAATACAGTATTAACACACAGGATAACATGGATGAATATTGAGAACCTTATGTTGAATGAAGCAAGCCAGGCACTGAAGGACAAATATTACATGACCTTACTGATATGAATTAAACAAATTGAGCAGACTCTCAGAGCTAATCTGGAAGATAGGTTTATAGGAAATAGAAAAGGAGAAGGTTGTGAGCAAACGCCCATATGGGCAAAATCTATGATAAGAAATGTGTAGTTGTACAGTGGAAGGGTATGACAGTGGTGTAATGATACTGTTGGGATGGGCAGGGCTGGTTTTAAAGGGGGTGGGGAGGGAAAGGTGGGTTGGACTGTCCATGGAACTGGGGAGAGGGTTGGGGGAAGGAGCAGGTGAACACTGAAGATTGGTGGGTACATGGTTGAAACTACAATGATGGAAATGCTCTGCTGGCAATATGAGAAGTGAGGGTTGCTGGTTTGGGCTGTTAGATGTGGGAGGTATTTGGGACAGGCTGCACCCAGGGCAGGCTTCTAGGGAGTGTGTGAGTGTTCATCTTGCCACAGTGTTATATCAGTGGGTGGAGACCCACATAATGAGTGGCAAGGTGGTGGACTCCCATCCTGGGGAGGCCCATTATGGTCTCAAACAGAGGGGCAAGAGTCTCTTAAGAGCATGGGCAGTGCCCAATACGGGAGGACAGACCAGTGTGTCAAGCCCTCAGTGTTGGAAGTAACTATGAATCTTGTCCTTCAAGGAGTAAAGCCTGGTGGTTTCCATGGGTCCCAAGGGGAGAAGGAGGGAAGAATATAATAGAGGGAACAGGGGCATTTTGGAGGCATTGTAATTGTTCTACATGATCTTGCTATGATGGATACAGGCCATGTTAATTATATAAAAATTTATAAAAGTATATGGTCCAAAATGTAAACCATCATGTAAACTATTGACCATGATTGGTAGCTATGTTTCAATATTTCTATATCAGCTGTAACAAATGTATCATCCACATATAAAATGTTATCAATAGGGGAAGGAGGGATGGGGGAGGAAGTTTGGTACATGGGAGTCCTCTGTATTTGGCATGTGACTTTTATGTAACCTAAAACATCTTTGAAGACAAAATGAAAAGAGTAAGACACTGGGGGAATAAATGGAAGAAAATGTCACTGCACATATAGGACAACAGATCTTACAGTGATGAAAGGCAAAAAGTCAAAAAATATTTTAAAAATATTTTCCATTAATTTCTATTATCCCAAAGGTTTTTAAAAAATATTTCTAAAAATTTTTTGTTTTTTATTTCTCATTTTTAATATTGTCATTATTATTTTGATTTCTTATTAATTGTATTTGGCTATTTCATTGACTTCATTTTTTTTTTTAAAGATTTGTTTATTTTATTACACATCTCCCCTTCCCCCCCGCTGCGACGATGCGCCGAGACTGGTCACTGCACAGGCGCGGCTTTCCCTGTTTGTGGGCGGCTTCTGCTTCCATTCACGGCCTGCTTTCAGTTCACGGGTAGCTGGCTGCGCTCCATTCGCGGGCAACCTGCCCTGCCCGTGGCGGCTTTTGCCCTGTCCGTGGCAGCTTTTTGCCCTGCCCAAGGCGGCTCTGGCCCGCCCATGGCAGCTTGCCATTCTCAAGGCGGTCTGCCCGCTAGGAGAGGTCCCCGGGAACCGAACCTGGGGCCTCCCATGTGGTATGCCGGTGCCCTATCCACTGGGCTATCGAGCTGGCCCCTGGCTTCATTTTTGAAGAAGTTTTGGATCGCAAAAGGGTTTTAACTGTGGCAGGGGAGGATCATTGGTGCTGGGTGTCAGTGATGGGGGATACATGGGAGGAAGCTCACCTGAGCATACATGTAAGGCACATAAATGTATTCAAATG
>PVKH010032096.1:0-12220 GCA_004027955.1 Chaetophractus vellerosus | reverse complement strand
ATTTGTTTAGCGATTGGCCGGTCTATTTTCGTGAAAATTACTCCCCTCCAATGTGAAGCCTCTGCTGTTGCTCTCAGAGATTAGTTTAGGCATGTGCACAGTAACCCTGGGTGACAGTGATTTTAGCAGGGTTCTCTTTGACTATCTCTTTCGGTGATCACACCCAGCTGTGACTACACTGATTGCCTGACTGCTCTACTGTTCTAGGCAATGCCCTGGGGTATAGATTGCTCCACAATTTAATCCAATTATATTCAGCTTCTTTGGAGAGGTTGTTTTTGAGATTTGTTCTGGTCTCAGGAGGGTGCTTAGATATCTTTCCCTTCCCTCTCTGGTAAACTAGCTGGCCTGGTAGTTCAGTTTGTACCTAGTGAAGCCACTAGCCTCCTCTTAGTTGCTTCCTATGAAAACTTCCATTGTTGAGTGCCTTTTGGCTTGAACTTTTCCAGTTTCAAAGGAAGTCAGTTCCTTGGAGGGAGATCTTTGGATCTGTTTTATGGTCTTCATCTACCCATGCAAAAGCTGAGCTAGGACTCTGAACCTGGGGGCAGAAACAGTGGCACACTTCTGACACCGCTGCAGTAGACTCTGGTCTTCTCAGTTTGCCTCTCCCAGTTTAGAAACTTTGCCCCATGAACAAATAGGGTAAAGGCAACTGGGCCCCAGAGTCTTATCATGCCATGTCTGAGGTAGAGCCTTCACCCTGAAAGTGGGGTTTGTGTGAACCAGTTGCCCAGCAAAAGTTATGCTTGTTTTGCTGAGGAACTGGTTCATGTTTTTCACACAGCCATTCTGTACTTACACATGTAAAATTTAATTGTCATAACTTTATGAAAAACGTAGGAAGAATTTCTCAACCTAAAAAGAGGCTCTGAGATGTTACGTGACTTCTTCATTTATAGGGTTTGCCAGAGTCATTGGTTCAATCTTTCAAGTGCTTATTGATCACCTGGTCTGTGCTAAATATGAGGTTAAAAACATTGAACAAAAGCTTATTATCTAAAGAGACAAAAAAGCAAGCAATTACAGTACAATGTGTGTTAAAATGAAGCACATGGTGCTTTGGACCATAGTTAGAGGGCATCCTATCCAGTCTTAAATAAAAATTAGAATCCAAGCATCTTCTTAATTTTTTTCTATTAAGTAGAAAAGGGCAAGTTTGCTCCAAAAAGGCACAATGTATAGTGGTTAAAAAAATAGACTGAAGCCAATTGCCATGAGTTTGAATTTCAATTGGATCACTAGCTGTATGACCTTGGGTCACTTAGTCTCTGTGCTTCAGTTTTTCAGTTTCCTCATCTGTAAAATGGTGCCCATCTCACCTGCCCCTTAGGTTCTAAGATGAAAGGAGACTATGTGTGCAAGAGTTTGCCAAATAAATTCTATTAGAGGATGAAGCAAGCACTGATGGATACAGTGCTTATCAGTGAAATTTCTTCATTTACACTGACCACTGTTCCCAAGTTGTTTAATCATGAAATTGAGGGTAAATTAAAAACAAAAAACAACTCTTCAGAAAATGATTGGAAACATCTAGTCTTCCAGGTTTGTATGTCATCATAGCGTAATTTAAAATGTGATTTGTAATTAAAAATTTAATAAACCAGAAAACACATCTAACCTCGTTTTAATTTTTTCTTGAAGAATAATCACTGTCCAAAGATTTAATTAAACTAAGATTCTAAAAAGAATAAAATTTATGTTCAATTCTTAAAATTTCTTGAGAGTAACTTGTGAAACATTTATGCTATATCCCCATGCTCAATCAGTCTTGTTGAAAATTTTCTGGAAAATGAGTAACTATTTGCAAGTGTTAAATGCTGATGCCCTTGATAGTGCTATATAATTCTCCAGATTAGGGCAGAAAAATAAAGTGAAATGTGGCTCAAAATATGACTCTATAAGCTCAGTAGGGCACAATCAGCTATTTGTAAGCCCACCCACCCTTTGTAGGCCCACTTTCTTGGGAAAATATTCTATTTTGGGTATAAGTTTTTCTCTAAACATAGCCTACATTTCTTGTTTAGAGTATTTCCACATTTTCCTTCCTTTTGTACCACACTCTTGTGACAAAAAACAAAAAAACTACTGCAAACTTTTAAAATAGGTATTAGCATCTTATTTTATTATCAAGGTATGCATTTGATGTCAAATAAATTAATTTTCCAAACTCAAAACTTTTGTAGTCAAATGAAATTTCCATTTTACTCTTAGGTTTATGTAACACTAGTTCAAATGCATTTCTCTAAAACTACTCTAGCACGACTCCTTTGGAATTATTTTACTCATCCCTAACATGTGACTACCAAAGAGCTTGAATCTAAACAAAATTTCAAATGACTTTTAGTTGAGACAATATTAGGGCTGTTAATCCCTAACAAGACACTCTGTCAAAATGTGTCTTCTGAGACAGCTGTTATAAATTAGAACCTCCAAAAAAAAAAAGGGGGGGGGGGGCAAAACCAAAGTACAATAACAAGCTTCTGCAGCTTAAGCATCTCATAGTCCTAAGCCTCTGAAAGATGCAAGGCAAAGCATCATGCCTACAAACTAAATGGTCTCCAGTATTTCCATCTAGTTGAGCTTTCAGACAGAGGCCCAAAACACATCATTATTATATATACACCATCTTAGCTCTGGTTGCATTAATTATGCCTGAAGAGTTTAATTCCCATCCAAGTCCAAAGGTGGAAGAACACATAAACTGGTATGGTAATTGGCAAGAGCAGACTGTAAAAGCACAGGCTAGTTGTGCTTGTGCAGCCCTGTGGGAAATTTTCTTCAACAGAGGCTGAATAGAACAGTCCTGCTAAAGAGACCAGTGGAATAAGGACAGTCAACGTAGGAAGAGACAGAAACATTCTTCTGCCCCACTTATTACCCGCCACCCTGACTTTTTAAAAGGTATACAGCATTAATAGAATTTAATTGTAGTGTGTGCTTTCTTTAAATTATGATCTAGTGATGCTCCATTTCTTCTTGCTTCTTATTTTGATGTATCATCCTAGCTGCCTGTGGTATCATATTAGGAATGCCATCAATGATTGGATATGCTATCCCCAACTCTTCATTAATCAATTCATGTGTCGATGCTTCATATCTGGGGAGAAAAACAAAGTAAATTTTAGAAAACAAAAGGGTTGGAAGTGCTTGATGCTCAATTAATAATTTATCTAATTCCTGAAATGGATAATTCCTAAACAGTATTCTTTAGTTCTAAAAGCAGTAATAGCCAATCCAACCATTTCTCTCAGAAAATCAATCTATAATTGCTCCCATTTTAGTCAGTTTCTCTTTTTAAGTTACACTTTAGTCTCAAATTATGCCCTACTTCATTTTTTTTTTCATACCACTCAAAAAAGTCTCCCCTTTTCATCTAAATATTCCTTCACTGCTCTGTTCAACCTCCAAACCATCCCAGTCAATTTACTACTGGAACAGAATGCAGGAAAAAATTCAACTTCCTGAATTTTTCCTTCTAATTTCTTTTAGAAGAAATGTTAAATAGAGCAACCTAACTGATCCACTACAAGGAAACCAATGAAAAGTCAAAATGAGGAAACTTTGGTAAGAAGCAAGTCTAGAGTGAACTAGTTACACAATTAGCTGAAAGATCAAATGGTAATTTCAAGGTTTAAAAAAATGGAATGACTAATATGTTCATTACGGGAAAAATTTAGAAAAACAGCAAACTACCAGCCAAAGATAACCCCTGTTAACATTTTGTTGTTTAGTTTATTAAATTTGTAACATTACTGTTGTCATGTTCAGTTTTAGCAACCTGGAGTTGTAGAGATGTTTGCTGAAAGACTCCAGTTTAAAAGTTAAGAAAGCTTTTACAAAAAACAGATAGTCCAACCTAAGAGCCAACGGGCAGTAAACACAACTTGAAGTTAAGATTGTCAGGTATTAGTTGTGCACGGTGTTTTCTCAAGGATCTGGAGGTTATTATAATATTTTTCACCATCTTGGCTTAAAAGTCTGAATGCCTTGGACTTGTGCTGAATCTTGGTTCCATTTCAAAACTGCTAGAGGGCTCCAAGCTTGAGTGAATTAAACCAGGCATGTAAGGACAAATATACAATCTCACTAATATGACATAAGACTAAGCAAACTCATAGACTCAGAATCTAGAATACAGGTTACCTGGGGAGGGAGGGAAGGGATAAGGAATGGGAAGTAAATGCTTAGAATGTACAGAGTTCCTATTTAGAACAAGGGAAATGTTTTGGTAAGGGATGGAATGAAAGAAATAGGAAGGATGTCAATATTGTTAACATAACTAACTGT
This sequence comes from Chaetophractus vellerosus, assembly GCA_004027955.1. Lineage (NCBI taxonomy): Eukaryota > Metazoa > Chordata > Mammalia > Cingulata > Chlamyphoridae > Chaetophractus > Chaetophractus vellerosus. Next base: position 7,930 of record PVKH010032096.1, on the reverse strand, counting down.
ACTGAACTACATATATGTATGTTGTTAAAAGGGGAGTTGTTAGGTTTTATATATGGTAATAGAATAAAAATTATGGAACTGTACTACAGACTGAAACCTAAGCTAAAGCATGGACTATAGTTAATAGCACAAACTATTGTAAAAATGTGCTTTCATTAATTTTAACAAATATACCACACCAGCCGAGGTTAATAGGGTGGTAAAGGGAATTCTGTATTTGATGCATGATTGTTGTGTAAAGCCACAACTTATCTAATTTTTTTTTTTTTAAAAAAGGTAGTTATAAAAACAAAACAAAACTGAAGACCTTGGACTGTTCTGAATCTTGGTTCCGTTTCGCAAATAAAGGCTGGAGGGTTGCAAGCTTGGTCCCAGTTAGGGCCAATGGTTCCTAAATCAGACCGTAAGTTAGTATCACCTAGGGTCCTTTTATGAAAATAGTGTCCAGATCCCGCCTCCAGACGTTTTGATTCAGCCAGCTTGGAGTGGTGCAGAGAAATCGACTTTAAAAACAACAAAAACACAGCCGGCGGTTTGATTTGGGAGTCTTACGGTTTAGCTCGTCTGCTGGGACTTGGCTCGCTTAGGCCTCCTCCCGCCATTCCAGCCGCAGGGGGAGGGGCGTGGGAACCTGACAGGGCCCGGGCCAGAAAATGGCAGCGAATAGTACCCGGACTGACCTGAAAGGTTCCCCCAGTGCTGTGGACCACGGAGGGAAACCCGAAACCCGCACATCTCACCTGAGAGGCTTCTTGGACAGCGGGCACACCAGGAATTCCAGCAGCGCCGGGTCGAAGTCGCGGGGCGGCTCCTCCGCCCGCCTGTTCGGATCCGCCGATGGCCGCGGGCCGGACACGTGGAGCCACCTGCGGGAAATCGCGGAGGGCGGCGTGAGTGTGGCCCGCAGCGCTGAAGCGAGCCTGCCGCACGTCCCGCTCAGCATGTTCCGGCAGCCAGCGACACCGCACCCTCGGCCAGCCCTGGCCGCGACACCTGCCCTCTGTCGGGTCTAGCCGTGCAGGCCAGACCCCGCCCCGGTGGTGCTCTGGTAAACTCAGCCCCCGAGCAGGCGGAGGCTGGAGCTTTGGTTTCCGCGATGCTCCTGACCCGACTGCTTTATCGCGTGCACCACTTCCTGGTTACTAGCCCGACCTGGGGCGGGCGTCTACGGGGTCGGGGGTTTGCCATGACGGCGCCCGGTCTTTTACAAAACTGTAAATATAACCTATTCTTAAGTCGGGGTGTCTTGAGTTTTCACCAGGGCTTGTCGCAGGGGCTAGTAAGCCAGTGGCCGGGCCTCGGGAGTTACACAGCTTTAGGTTTGAACGTACGTTTTTATCTCCAAATGAGGATTGCAGCACGCCATCAGGTTGGGTGCGTTAAAGTCTATTTAACGTGATTCCTTACTATGCTACAGTTCTGGAAACTTGTTTTGGCTTTCTTATTTTTCATTAAAAAAGAAAAAGCCCTGAAAATAATGGCTTAGGCCCCTTAACCTTCAAGATGTCGTATTTTTCATTTTTTACCCTGTGACACTTAGTCATTGTGAATTTAGTTGCGTAATAAAGCACAGCCAATTTACTTCTGTGAGCACGTGGCAAGGAATCTAAATATCTGTGCAGTTAGGCATAGTTAAACGGGTGATGTATTCAAAGGATTTTTGGCCTGCGTTTGTCTCTGACCCTCTAAAGGGTCTGCAGGTTTTTATCTCTCTCTTGTGATTTAGTAGGTAAGAGTTTGGTCCCTGGGACCTGACAACTTGGTTCCAGCCCCACGTTACCAGTTTAGTGACCTTTGGCAAATGACTTAACTGCTTACTTGCTCAATTTCCTTATATATGTAAAATAATATTGATAATTGTATCCACCCTGTGGATTCCCGCCACCCTCTGCAGCGTAAAATGTGATAGTGCAATGCAAAGAACATATAGAAGAGTGCTTGGTACATATAATGCTAATAAATATTATCTATTGTTATTTTTATTTCATCCTTTCTTCCCGGTTCAGTGTACCAGAAAATTTTGTTAATCATCTTTCCCTCCCCTTCGTTTTGCTGAGTTTTTTTTACATCTTTGGGCTTTGTCATTTCACACTTTGAGTTCCTAGTGGGTAGAGTTGGGAGTGGAGGGATATACAGTGTGATGATTAATTTTGTATGTCAACTTGGCTAGGTTATGTCCAGTTTGGTCAAACACTGGTCTAGATGTTACTGTGGTGTGGAGGTATTTTGTAAATGTGATTAGCATCTACAATCAGTTGACTTTTAGTAAAGGGGATTATATTCAACAACGTGAGTGGACCTCATCCAATCAGTTGGAGGCCTTAAGAGCAAAGTACTAAGAGTTAGGTAGAGAAGAGCCTCAAGATTACACTATCTATTCCTCCCTGATTTTACAGCTGTGCTTCTTCTACAGCTTTCTGACTCAAGATGGCGACATCGACTCTTAGGGAATTTCCAGCCTGCTGGTTTACTTACAAATCTCAGACTTGCCAGCCTTCACTATTTTGTGGGCCAATTCCTTAAATCTCTTTATATACTACACATACAAACTCATACATACATCCTATTTGTTCTATTTCTCTGAAGAACCCTGACTGATACACACACATATAAATATAAGTTTATATTTTCAAATTTCTTTTCCACTCAGCAATGTTAAAACTGAGAAATTTTTAGTTTGTTGACCCTATTTAAAAAATTACTAAATTGATGTTTGTTGTTCACTAATGCTCAAAAGATTTCTAAATGCGCAAGTAATAGTATACTGAATAAGGAGATTTTTTTTGGGCAGACAGATATTTAAGCGATAATGAAAGGTTGACAGGCCTCCCCCCACACACACAAAAATCTTTCATAGTCAGAACTTTGCATATTAGAGTTACTAATGGACTTGGGCATGGGCATTTGTCAGGGATGCAGCCTCAAGAGGGACTAATCTAGATTACTTATGTTACCGAGTTACTGAAACACTATTTACTACTAGGTCAGTAGAGGAATTAATTTTTTAATTAATTTTTCAGTTGAAGTGAGTTGATACTTTGGACCCTAAAGAATGGGTGAGCTTTAGGAAAGTTTTTACAAGGTACGGAAAGTAGAGCTTGGCTTTGGCCAGCACTGAGTAAGTCCAGTCCGGCTGGCAGACCCAGGGCCATGGCCCCTGTGGGATAAGGGCAGGCAACCTTTCTTAAAGCCAGCCTTGTTACCATCAGATAGCCTAGCTAACAGATCACTATCAACTGGGTTTTCTAACCAGTCTATAAATAAATTAGTTTCTGCTTGCATTCACTTAGAAGGTTTGAGGCAGATCAGTTGACTTTAATTTATATTAGTTTTGGGGAAGAATGAAGAGTAACAACAGAGTATTGAAAACATCCTTGATTCAAGGAACATCTGAGTGTGTGACTATTGGTCCAAACTATATAAATATTAAGTTGCAAAATGTCAAAAGGTACCAAAGTATTCCTAAGCAGCACTCAGTATTTAAGGAATACAATTCATTTCTGCATGTAGTATAATAAACTGAACATAGGTGACATGTACATATGTAATTACATATGAACATATGTAATCTCATAGAACTGGAATTGGTCTTTCAGATGTTAGTCCTTTCTTTTTTCGTATTGTTGGCATGACTCTGACCTTTCTCATTACATAGGCCCATGCACATATGTAATAGAATAATGCATGGGCTCCAGGGTCCTCCTGGGACCACTGTATTAGCTGTGTGACCTTGGGGAAGTTACTTAAACTCTCTGCCTCAAGCTCCCCTGTATAATAATAGTATCTATCTTACAGTTGAGTTGAGTTGTTTATGCTGGAAATATGTAGAGTAGTTTCTTTTTCCTATCCTGAACCCTAAGTAATAAACTACCCTAGAGTGTTGTAAGAATTAAATAATATATGTAAATCACTTAGAACCATGCCTGGCACTTAGCACTCAATACATGTTAACTATTTCAACTTTTATTAGGGAGATGGATTCAACCTGAAAAGAACAATCCCGACGGGGTTGGCAAACTATGGCTTGCAAGCCAAATCCAGCCCACTGCCTGATTTTGTAAATAACGTTTTATTGGAATACAGCCATGCTCATTTGTTTACATATTGTTCATAGCTGCTTCAGTGCCAAGACACAGTTGCAGCAGAGACTGTATAGTCCACAAAGCCTAAAATATTTACTCTTGGGCCATTTACAGAAAAAGGTTGCCAACCCCTGATCTGAACTATCAAAAAGAATGCTGTGGGGGAGCAGATGTGGCTCAAGCAGTTGAGCACCCACCTCCCACATGGGAGGTCCCAGGTTTGGTTCCTGGTGCCTCCTAAAGGAGACAAACAGCTAGCAGACGAACAAGCAAAAGCAACCAGCAGACAACAAGCAAAAACAACGAGCAGACCAAAAAAAAAAAACGGAGTAGATTTGGCTCAAGCGGTTGAGTGCCCACCTCCCTCATGGTTCGGTTCCTGGTGCCTCCTAAAGAAAAACAACAGACAACAAGCAAAAAACAACAAGCAGACAAACGAGCAGACAATGAGTGCAAACAAACAAAAACAACAAGCACACAGAGAAGGAGCCATATGGGGAGAAAAAATAATGCTGTGGGAGTGGATGTGGCTCAAGCTGTTGAGCGCCTGCTACCCACATGGAAGGCCCCAGGTTTGGTTCTCGGTGCCTCCTAAAACAAACAAAAAACCTTGGGAGTGGTTGAGTGCTGGCTTCCTACATACAAGGTCCCATGTTTAATCCCCAGCCACTGGTACCACAGGAAAAAAAAAATGCTAAGTATGTTTACTAGGAAGTACTCATAAAAACATTCAGCCTCTTGACATAGAGATGTAACATTTAGGAAAAACAGTTTGGAAACAGTTTGGGTAGAGGATTATAAGTAAATTACTTATTTATTATAAATAAAATCAAAGGGATAAAAGGACAAAAACTGATGTCACCCAAGGCCTAAGTAAGTAATTTGATGGTACTCACAGTACTAATCAATCTTCTGTAATCTCCCAAAGTTTTCCTTGTGATAATGAGGTGTAGCTTGGAAGGCAACCATGTGAAAAACAGCATACTAAAACTATGTTTGTCTGCTTTCACATCCTACTGGTCACCATTTCTTAAAATTTGATATCTTCATAAGTCTTCTGACTTTTACCCTTTTTGATTTTAATAGTCACTGATCTCTGTGATTCAAAATGTAATATAGTCCTAACTTCTTTATCTCTAATTTTTATTCTCCTTTAAAACCCTGTAATGGTTTGGCAGTTTTATGTAATTATGAATTCCAAAAATAAATATATATTGAATCGTGCTTGTAAACTGATCTGTTAATCTGGGCGTGATAAGGTTATGATTAAAGCGTTAACTGCCACGTCAGTGAGACGTTGAGCCCCACCCCTCGGTGGGCATGGTCTCAAGTATAAAAGGCTAGACAAAAGGCAGCAGAGATTAGAGAAGCAGATTTGAGAAGCAGTTCTGATGTTGGAGAGGAGCGCTCCAGGAGGAGACAAGTGAGCCATTTGCTTGATAGTCTACAGCTGGCCTTGTAGAGAGACGCAAAGCAGAGAGCGCCTCATGGTCTACAGCTGAACTTGTGGAAGAAACAGAAGCTAAGCCCAGAGAGAAACACAGCCCCGGCAGGAGAGGAACCTAAAGGTCTGAACCCTTGTAGACATCGGCAGCTGTCTTGCTCCCACATGTGGACTTTGGTGAGAGAAGAAACTTATGATTTGTGGCCTGGTAACTGTAAGCTTCTACCCCAAATAAATACCCTTTATAAAGACTAAACAATTATTGGTATATTTCCAAAGGCACCTCTTTGGCTGACTAATACAAACCCCAATAGCAAAAGTTTCATTTTTCTCACTGACAACTTTGTTAAAAAATGCACAAAAAGAATAAATATGCTTGATTTTTAAGTTCTATGTGTTTGCAATTTTAACCAAGTTTCTTGGCTTTTATCCCTTTTGCTCCCTTTCTCTTTCTGCCTCCCACACTTCCGTATTTCTTCCCCAATCCCCTCCCACTGATGGATAAATAGGATCCATATAATCTGACAATGCTTTTCACACTTGAATGTGCATATGAATCACCTGGGAATCTTGTTAAGCTTCTGAGTCAGTATATCTGGGGAGAGGATTGAGATCCTCATTTATTACAAACTTCCATGTGATGCCACTGAGCTTTTAGTAGAAAGCTCTAGAGCAGTGTGGTTCTCAAAATAGGATGATTTTTTGCCTCCCAGGAGAGATTTGACAGTGTCTGGAGACATTTTTTTAAAAATTATTCCTAACTTCCTAGCCTTTCCTCTGGTGCTTGAGAGGGTAGGCTGGGGTAGATTGTATACACCAATTTAGAGATGTTCTTAATTTTTATCCACATTCCTGTGGGTATGAACCCATTGTAATAGGCTGCTTAAAGATGTTCTTTTTAATTAAATTGAACCTGGAAGTCATAAAGCCAGAAAGGCATGGACATTTGTCATGTGACAGGCAGCAGATAGACAAACCCAAGGATTGCTGGTAGCCAGCACCAGATGCTAGTTTTCTGCCACTTGAGAACAAGGATTGCCTTTCCTCCAGCTTTCAATTACACATTCATCTTTTCTGTCTAAGGCCTCAACAGAAGTACCTTTAGCCTCCATGTTTCTACCAAGAGTTTCTTCAAATCAGTCTAGGCCTTTTCTATCAAGTACCTCACAATTCTTCCAGCATCTACCCATTACCCAATTCCAAGGCTGTTTCCACATTTTTGTTGTTGCTGTTGTTGGTATTTGCAATAGCAGCACTCCACTCTCCTGGTACTAATATCTGTTTTAATTTCCTAGGCTGCTCAAGCAAATACCATGAAATGGGTTGGTTTAAACAATATCTTAGTTTTTGAGGCCAGGAAAATGTCCAATCCAAGGCATCATGAAGACAATTCTTTCTTTCCAAAGTCTGTGATGTTCTGGGAGTGGCTGCCAGTGATACTGGGGTCCTTAGCTTGCATCATGGCAAGGCCCATGGCAGCATCTCCTGGTCTCTCCCTTCTCTTACAGGTTCAGCTTCTTGCCTCCTGAAGATTTCTCTCTGTCTGAATTTCATTCTCTTATAAAGAACTCCAGTAATAGGATTAATACTCATCCTGGGGGAGCAGATTTGGCTCAAGCAGTTGGGTCCTGCCTCCCAAATGGGAGGTCCTGGGTTTGGTTCTTGATGCTTCCTAAAGATGAGCAGATGTAATGAGCTGATGAATGAGCTGGAGCAATGAGCAGACACAACAAGCAGGCACAATGAGCAGGGAGCGGATATGGCTCAAGCAGTTGGGCACCCACCTCCTAAATAGGAGGACCCAAGTTCAGTTCCCGGTGCCGCCTAAAAAGAAGACAAGCAGACACAATTAGCAGACACAGCAAGTGGGCACAGCAAGCAGGCACAGCGAGCAAACAACAAGCAGACAGGCAAGGGAGCCATCTTGAAGGGGGGGGGGAGAGGAATTAAAAAAAAATACCCATCCTGATTGAGGTGGGCTACACCTTAACTGAAGTAACCTACTTACAGTGGGTTCACATGCAAAGGAATGAATTACTTTAACAACATGTTTTGGGCCCGGCTGGATAGCTCAGTGGATAAAGAGCTCGCTGGGGAACCACATGGGAGGCCCTGGGTTCGGTTCCCGGGGACCTCTCCTAGCGGGCGGACCGCCTTGGGAGTGGCGGGCCGCCGTGGGCGGGCCGGAGCCGCCGTGGGCAGGGCAAAAAGCTGCCACGGACAGGCAAAAGCCGCCACGGGCAGGGCAGGTCGCCTGCAAATCGAGCGCAGCCAGCCACCCGCGAACTGAAAACGCCGGCCGTGATGGAGGCAGGGGCCGCCCACGGGCGGGGAGAGCCGCGCCTGCGCAGTGACCAAGTCTCGGCGCGTCCCCGCAGCGGGGGGGAAGGGGAGATATGTAATA